>JBBYHO010035624.1:0-11013 GCA_038382025.1 Adansonia gregorii
TTCATCTGTGAAATGAGATAAACTTGCATTGTCGTAATATTCTCCGTTCTTTTTTATATGGGCACTGCAATCATGTTTTCCACATTGGGATACATAATATTGTTGCTTTGGATTTGCAAGAAAAGCTTTCTTTCCACCATTTTTAATATAATCAAAGTTTATCCTTGAAATGAGACAAACTTGGATACTCTTTATGATCTCCATTCTTTTTCTTATTGGCACGACAATCATGTTCTCCATATTGGGATACACGATATTAATGATTTGGATCTGCAAGAAAAGCTATTCTTTCAACCTTTTTCTTTAAAATCAAAGTTCATTCATGAAAAGAGACAAACTTGGATGCTCATAATATTCTCTATTCCTTTTATCATGGGCATTACAATCTTGTCCTCCATATTAGGATATATGATATTAAAGTTTTGGATTTGCAAGAAAAGCTTTTCTTTCCACCATTTTTATTATAATCAAAGTTTATCCGTGAAATGAGACAAACCTGGATACTCTTAATAATCTCCATTCCTTTGATTATTGGCATTGCAATCTTGCTCTCTACATTGGAATGCATGATGTTGATGCTTTGATTTGCAAGAAAAGCTTCTTGTTCCACCATTTTCCTTATAATTAAAGTTCATCTGAGAAATGGGATAAACTTGGACACTCAAAATAATCTCCATTCTTTTTGTTATGGGCACTACAATCATGTTCTCCATAATGGAACACACCATATTGACTTTGGATTTGCAAGAAAAGCTTTTCTTTCCACCATTTTTCTTATAATCAAAGTTCATCTGTGAAATGAGGCAAACTTGGATACCCTTAATAATCTCCATTCCTTTTATTCTTGGCACTACAATCTTCTTCTCCATACTAGGATACAAGATATTGATGCTTTGAATTTGCAAGAAAAGCTTTTCTTTCCATCATTTTCCTTAAACTCAAAGTCCATCAATGAAGATGGACAACTTGAATGCTGATAATATTCTTCATTCCTTTTGTTATAGGCACTACAAACATGTTCTGCATATTAGGATACATGATATTGATGCTTTGGATTTGCAAGAAAAGCTTTTCCTTCCACCATTTTCCTTATAATCAAAGTTCGTCAGTGAAATGAGACAAACTAGGATACTCTTAATAATCTCCATTTTTTTGTGATAGGAATAACAATCACGTTCTCCACATTGGGATTCATAATATTGATGCTTTGAATTTGCAAGAAAAGCTTTTCTTCTTGTTGTTTTCCTTAAAATGGAAGTTCATTCGTGAAAACAGACAAACTTGGATGCTTAAAATGTTCTCCATTCTTTTTCATATAAGCACTACAATTACGATGTGCACATTGGGATGCACGATGTTGATGCTTTAGATTTGAAAGATAAGCTTTTCTTTCCACCATTTTCCTTATAATCAAAGTTCATCTATGAAATAAGATAAACTTGGATTCTCTTAATAGTCTCCATTTCTTTTGTTATTGGCACTACAATCACGTTCCCCATATTGGGATACATGATATTGATGCTTTGGTTTTGCATGAAAAGCTTTTCTTTCCATGATTTCCTTATAATTAATGTTCATCCGTGAAATGAAATGAACTTGGATACTCATAATAATCTCTATTCTTTTTCTTATAGGCACTACAATTATGTTCTTTACATTGGGATACATGATATTGATGCATTGGATTTGTGAGAAAAGCTTTTCTTTCTGCCATTTTCCTTAAAATCAAAGTTCATCTATGAAAAGTTATGAACTTGGATGGTCATAATATTCTCCATTCATTTTGTTATGGGCACTACAATCATGTTCTCCATATTGGGATGCATAAAATTGATGCTTTGGATTTGCAAGAAAAGCTTTTCTTTCCAACATTTTCCTTATAATCAAAGTTCATTCGTGAAAAGTGACAAACTTGGATGCTTAAAATATTTGCCATTCTTTTTATTATAGGGACTACAATCATGTTTTCCATGTTGGGATACATGATATTGATGCTTTGGATTTGCAAGAAAAGCTTTTTTACCCATATTTTTCTTATAATCAAAGTTCATCCATGAAATGAGACAAACTTGAATTCTCGTAATATTCTCTATTATGTTGTATATGGGCACTGCAATCATGTTCTCCACATTGCGATACACGAAATTGATACTTTGGATTTGCAACAAATGTTGTTCTTTCCACCATTTTCCATATAACCAAGTTTCATCCGTGAAATGAGACAAACTTGGATACTCTTAATAATCTCCATTTCTTCTGTTATTGGCACAATAATCTTGTTCTCCACATTGCTTTGGATTTGTAAGAAAAGCTTTTCTTTCTGCCACTTTTCGTAAAATCAAAGTTCATTCATGAAAAGGGAGAAACCTTGATGCATTATAATATTCTCCATTCTTTTTCTTATGGCCACTGCAATCATGTTCTACCATTTACAAGAAAAGCTTTGGATTTACAAGAAAAGCTTCTCTTTCTACCATTTTTCATATAATCAAAGTTTATCCGTGAAATGGACAAACTTAGATACTCTTAATAGTCTCCATTCCTTTTATTATTGGGACTATAATCTTGTTCTCCACATTAGGATACACGATATTGATGCTTTGGATTTGCAAGAAAAGCCTTTGTTTCCACTATTTTCTTTATAATCAAAGTTCATATATGGAATAAGACAAACTTGGACACTCATAATAATCTCCATTCTTTTTGTTATGGCACTACAGTCATGTTTTCCACATTGGTCTACATGATATTGACGCTTTGGATTTGCAAGAAAAACTATTTTTTCATTATTTTTTATGCAAAACCCCAATGCTAAAGAACCTGAAATCGCTTAAACACACACTTTGACAAGAACATGAACAAGAAGAAATTCCCAACCCTAATGAACCCCCAGTCAATTATATGAATGAAAATGCATGTGATAACGCTGATTTTAAAACAAGAGTAAAATTCCCCACAAGTAATTACCTTGATAAGAATTATGTTCTTGATGCAATAGAAGAAAACAACCAATCCTCCTTTAAATGAGTAAAAACTCAATATTTTTCATTTAACAAAATTTGCCATACAATGTTTATTATGAGGTATTTATACCCCTTGAAAAGAAAAAAGAACAAAAAACCCTAGAGATATAAAAGGCTTTTAAACATGGGCCTCCCACCAAAATAACTAAAGTCTAAACCTAACATCTTTAAAATATAGTCCATTAAGCCTAAAGGTTTAAATTAAATGAACTGAAAGCTAATAAAGCCTATCTAACCAAAACAAGCCCATAATGAATTAAAAAGAAGCCCACATGCAAAATACAAGAATGGGCTACCCAAAGCTATTCTTCTAACTTAAAATAATTAATTAAATAAGAATTAAAGTTTTCTTGCAAATTCACCCTATTTGATTAGATATGATGCCATTGGTCCTCATTGTCTCTTGAGATTCCATGCCATCTACAATTCTACCCATGTAGGATTGAAGTGCTTCTTTGAACTTCTTAACTCTTGATCTTGTTATCAGTCCATTCGGCATTGCTAGCTCATCTTTGGCTCCATTCCTCTTGCAATGTACCATGGTTGTGCTCACATTAATTTTCCTTATAATTAAAGTTTATCCATGAAAAAAGATAAACCTGGATGCTCATTATATTCTTCATTCTTTTTGTTATGGGTAGTACAATCATGTTCTCCTCATTGGGATACATGATATTGATGCTTTGGATTTGCAAGAAAAGCTTTTCTTTACACCATTTTCCTTAAAATTAATGTTAATTGGTGAAATAAGATAAGCTTGGATACTTGTAATATTCTTCATTCTTTTTGATATGGGCACTACAACCATCTCTTCCACATTAAGATACAAGATATTGATGCTTTTGATTTGCAAGAAAAGCTTTTCTTTTGACCATTTTTTTTATAATCAAAGCTCATCTGTGAAATGAGACAAACTTGGATGCTCTAAATAATCTCCATTCCTTTTGTTATTGGCACTATCACCTCACTCTTCGTATTGGGATACATGATATTGACGCTTTAGATTTACAAGAAAAGCTTTTCTTTTTGCCATTTCCTTAAAATCAAAGTTCATTCGTGAAAAAAGACAAACTTGGATGCTAATAATATTCTCCATTCTTTTTGTTATAGGCACTACAATCATGTTCTCCACATTGGGATACACAATATTGATGCTTTGGATTTGTAAGAAAATCTTTTCTTCCCACATTTTCCTTAAAATCAAAGTTCATCTGTGAAATGAGACAAAGTTGGATACTCGTAATAATCTCCATTCTTTTTGTTATGGGAACTACAATCATGTTCTCCATATTGGGATACATGATATTGATGCTTTGAATTTGCAAGAAAAGCTTTTCTTCCTACCATTTTCCTTATAATCAAAGTTCATTTATGAAATGAGACAAACTTGAATTCTTGTAATATTCTCCATTCTTTTTGATATGGACACTGTAATCATGTTCTCCACATAGGGATGCACGATAGATGCTTTAGATTTGCAAGAAAAGCTTTTCTTTCCACAATTTTCCTTATAATTTAAGTTTATCCGTGAAATAAGACAAACTTACATACTCTTAATAATCTCCATTCTCTTTGTTATGGGTACTACAATCAAGTTCTCCTTATTTTGATACACAATATTGATGTATTGGATTTGCAAGAAAAGCTTTTGTTTTCACCATTTTCCTTAAGTTAATGTTCATCTGTGAAATGAAACAAACTTACATACTCATAATAATTTGCATTCTTTTTGCTATGGGCACTACAATCATGTTCTCCTTATTAGGATGCACGATATTAATGCTTTGGATTTGCAAGAAAAGCTTTTCTTTCCACCCTTTTCCTTATAATCAAAATTCATCTATGAAATGAGACAAATTCGGATTCTCATTAACTCCATTTTTTTTTGTTATGGGTGCTACAATCATATTCTCCATATTGGGGTACACGATATTGATGCTTTGAATTTGCTAGAAAAGCCTTTTTTCCACCATTTTTTTATAATCAAAGTTCATCCGTGAAATGAGACAAACATGTACTCGTAATAATCTCTGTTCCTTTTGTTATTAGCACTATAATATTGTTCTCCATATTGGGATACAGGATATTCATGCTTTGGATTTGCAGGAAAAGCCTTTCCTTCCACCTTTTTCCTTACAATAAAAGTTTTTCTATGAAAAGAAACAAACTTGGATACTTATAATATTCTCCATTCTTTTTCTTATGGCACTACAATCATGTTCTCCACATTGGGATATATGATATTTATGCTTTGATTAGCAAGAAAAAGTTTTCCTTCCACCATTTTCCTTATAATCAAAGTTTATCTATAAAATGAGATAAACTTGGATACTCATAAGAATCTCCATTCTTTTTATTATGGGCACTACGATCATGTTCTCCATATTAGGATACACGATATTGATGTTTTGGATTTGGAAGAAAAGCTTTACTCTCTACCATTTTCCTTAAAGGCAAAGTTCATTCATGAAAGGAGATAAACCTGGATGCTCATAATATTCTCCATTCTTTTTGTTATAGGCCCTACAATCATTTTTTCCACATTGGGATACTTGATATTAACGTTTTGGATTTGCTCATTTTCTTTATAATCAAAGTTCATCCATGAAATGAGATAAACTTAGATTCACATAATAATCTCCACTCTTTTTGTTATTGGCACTACAATCTTGTTCTCCACATTCGGATGCACGATATTGATGCTTTAGATTTGCATGAAGAGCTTTTTTTTGCCATTTTCCTTATAATCAAAGTTTATCCATGAAATGAGACACTTGGATATTCTTAATAATCTCCATTCCTTTTGTTATTGGGACTACAATCTTGTTCTCCATATTGGGATACACGATATTGACGCTTTGGATTTGCAAGAAAAGCTTTTCTTTCTGCCATTTTCCTTAAAATCAAAGTTCATCCATGAAAATAGATAAACTTTAATGCTCATAATATTCTCCATTCTTTTTGTTATGGGCACTACAATTATGTTGTCCATATTAGGATACTTGATATTGACGCTTTAGATTTGCTCATTTTCCTTATAATCAAAGTTCATTTGCAAATTGAGATAAACTTGGATTCTCATAATAATCTCCATTCCTTTTGTTACTTGTACTACAAACTTGTTCCCTACATTGTGATACTCGATATTGACGCTTTGGTTTTGCAAGAAAAGCTTTTTTTCTACCATTTTCCTTATAATCAAAGTTAATCTGTGAAATGAAACAAACTTAGATTCTCGTAATAACCTCTATTCCCTTTGTTATTGGCACTACAATCTTGTTTTCCACATTGGGATGCATGATATTGATGCTTTAGATTTGCAAAAAAGGCTTTTCTTTTTGCCATTTTCCTTATAATCACAATTCATCCATGAATAGAGACAAACTTGGATAATCTTAATATTCTCTATTCCTTTCATTATTGGCACAAGAATCTTGTTCTCTATATTGGGATACATGATATTGATGCTTTAGATTTGCAAGAAAAGCTTTCCTTTCTGCCATTTTCCTTAAAATTAAAGTTAATCCATGAAAAGAGATAAACTTAGATGCTCATAATATTCTGCATTCTTTTACTTATGGGCACTACAATCATGTTTTCTATATTGGGATACACAATATTGATGCTTAGATTTGCAAGAAAAGCTTTTTTTTTTGCCATTTTCCTTATAATCAAAGTTCATCTATGAAATGAGGCAAAGTTGGATACTCGTAATAATCTCTATTATTTTTGTTATGGGCACTACAATCATGTTCTCCACATTGAGATACACCATATTGACACTTTGAATTTGCAAGAAAAGCTTTTCTTTCCACCATT
Source organism: Adansonia gregorii (assembly GCA_038382025.1). Lineage (NCBI taxonomy): Eukaryota > Viridiplantae > Streptophyta > Magnoliopsida > Malvales > Malvaceae > Adansonia > Adansonia gregorii. Next base: position 6,843 of record JBBYHO010035624.1, read on the forward strand.
TTCCTTATAATCAAAGTTCTTTCGTGAAATGAGACAAACTTGGATTCTAGAATAATCTCCATTCATTTTGTTATTGGCACTACAATCTTGTTCCTCCATATTGGGATACATAATATTGGTGCTTTGGATCTACAAGAAAAGCTTTTTTTTCTATGATTTTCCTTATAATTAATGTTGATCCATGAAATGAGACAAACTTAGATACTCATAATAATTTTTATTCTTTTTGCTACGGGTGCTAAAATCATCTTTTCCACATTAGGATACATGATATTGATGCTTTGGATTTGCAAGAAAAATGATGTCAGCATAACCATGGTATATTGCAAGAAGAATGGAACTAAAGATTAGCTAGCAATGCCAAATTGGACCGGTAACAAGATCAAGAGTTAAAAAGTTCAAAAAAGCACTTCAATCCTATATGGGTAGAATTATAGATGCCATAGAATCTCAAGAGAGAATAGGGACTAATGGCATCATATCTAATCAAATGAGGCTAAATTTGCAAAAAGACTCTAATTCTTGTTTAATTAGTTATTTTAGGTTAGAAGAATAGCTTTGGGTAGCCCACTACTTTTATTTGGCATGTAGGCTTTTTCTTAATTCATTATGGACTTGTTTTGGTGAGATGGGTTTTATTAGCTTCTAGCTTATTTAATTTAAACTTTTAGGCTTAATGGGCTGTATTTTAGAGATGTCAGGTTTAGGATTCAGTTATTTTGATGGGAGGCCCATGTTTAAAGGCCTTTTATATCTTTAGGGTTTTTTTTTGTTTTCAAGAGGTATAAATACCTCATAATGTGGCAGATTTGGGTATTGGAAATATTGAGTTTCTACTCATCTTAAGGAAGATTGCTTGTCTTCTTCTATTGCATTAAGAATATAATTCTTATCAAGGTAATTAATTATGGCTAATTCTGTTTTTATTTTCAAATCAACCTTATCATATGCATTTCTATTCATATAATTGATTAGGGGTTCATTAGGGTTAGAAATTTTTCTTGTTCATGATCTTGTCAAAGTGCGTGTATAAAAGGTTTTAGGTTCTTTAGCCTTGGGGTTTTACATCATTTGGCATCAAAGCTTGGATTGGGATAAATTCTTATTTATCTTGTTGGGTTCATCTTTTTCTTGAGTTTTTTTCTTATCTTTTGTTTCTCTCATATTTTTTTCTTTGAGTTATTTACTGGGTTTATCTTGTTCTTGAGTTTTTTCTTGTCTTTTCTTTTACTAACATTTGTTTTTTGTGTTATTTGATGGGTTTATCTTGTTCTTGAGCTTTTTCTAGTATTTTTTTCTCATTTTTGTTCTTTAAGTTATTTATCATATAAAATTCAAAAAATAAAATAAAATAAAATAAAAATATAGATCAGTTGCCAGAGTAAAAAAAAGAGGAATTAAATAATTAACAATTTGATTCTTATTAATTTGACATATTTATTTTGAGCAGTATACATATATTCCTCTTGTGTGCTTATTTCATCTTTCTTCATTTTGGTATTTTTGCTTCTAGTTTTCTGCCTATCTTCTTTGTTAGGTGTTTTCATTGCATTCCTAGTTTTAATTTGTTGTTTGTGAATTACCTTGGTTGGAAATTGAATTCTAAAGTGCAATTAAGGATAGTAAGCTTGAGTGTGAAAGCTTAAAAAAGGGTAAAAACCAATTTTGAGCGAAACACAAGCGGAGTGCCATCTTTTAAGTGAAACATATAAGGGAGTGAATTTGAGGTTCTTTTTATTGCTAACTATCTTCTAGTAGCTTTTTGTTTTTAAGAATGGCCCAAAGTAGATATAGAAAGGAAACATTGCATGAGGGGAAGGATGAAATTATGCCTGATTTGAAATTGATGTATAAGGCATTCATGAGTGAGTTCAAGAAATTGTCTACTAAGATAATGAAGCCAGTAGAATCCAAAACGATAGTAGATCAATTGATAGTCATAAGAATAGGGAGGAAAAGCTAAGAAGAATATGTGATGAGTATGAAGATGAAATACAATCCATGAAGGGTAGAGAAAAGAGGCAAGAAAGAATGGAGAGAAAAGATAGCAACATTAATGCCATCAAGATAAAATTCCACCCTTCAAAGGTAAGGATGATGTTGAAGTGTACTTGAATAGGAAAGAAAGGTGGACATGATTTTTGCTTGTCATAACTATTCTAAAGATAAAAAAGTGAGGTTGGCAATAATAGAATTCTCGGATTATGCACTAATTTGGTGGGATGAATTGACAAAGAATAAGATAACGAATAGGGAACTACCTATATCCACTTAGGAAAAGATGAAAAGAGTGATGAAGAAAAGGTTTATGCCATCTTATTACTATAGAGAGTTGCACCAGCAATTACACAGAGTCATACAAGGATCTAGATCAGTAGAAGTTTATCATAAGGAGTGAAGATGCATTAATTAAAGCTAACGTAGAAGAGGAAGAAGAGTTGACAATTGCTTGATTCATGGGTGGTTTGAATAGGGAAATTACTGATGTGGTTAAGTTGCAACATTATTTAGAGATAGAAGACCTAGTGAACATTGCCATGAAGGTGGAGAAACAACAAAAACAAAAGAGGCCAGCCAAGTCTTTCTCAAATTCCAACAGTAAATAGAGCCTAAAATAGTGCAAAAATAAAGATAAAAAGAGGGAGTACTATTTAGATTCCAAAGAGAAAGGTTATAAAACAAACAAAGGCAAAGAAAAGAGGACTTCAATTCAAAAGGGTACCATTGATCCATCTTTTAAACCTTTTAAACATAGGGATATTAAGTGCTTTAAATGATAAGTGCTTTAAACGTAGGGATACATTTTTCTATAGGTTATTCTTTATTTGAAATTGTGTATGGTTTTAATCCAGTAACTATGTTAGACTTGATGCCTTTACCTTTGAATAAGATTGCCAATTTAGGTGGCAAGAAGATGGTTGACTTGGTTAAAACAATACATGAGAAAGCATGAGAACAAATTGAGAAAAAAAATCGCATGTATGCGCAAAAGGCAAATAAAGGTAGGAAGCAAGTTATCTTTGAACTAGGTGATTGGGTTTGGGTGCCTATGCAAAAAGAGAGGTTTCCATAACAAAAAAAAAGTTAAAACTTGATACAAAGGGTGTGGAGCATTCCAAGTGTTGGCACGCATCAATGACAATGCATACAAGATCGACTTACCAGGTGAGTATAACATTGTGCTACTTTTAATGTTTCTCACTTATCTCATTTTGACTTTGATTTAGATTTAAGGTCAAATCCTTTGGAAGAGGGAGGGGATTATGTAAGCACAACCATGGTACATTGCAAGAGGAATGGAATCAAAGATGAGCTAGCAATGCTGAATGGACCGGTAACAAGATCAAGAGTTAAGAAGTTCAAAGAAGCATTTCAATCCTATATGGGTAAAATTGTAGATGGCATTGAATATCAAGAGACAATGAGGACCAATGGCATCATATCTAATCAAATGGGGCTAAATTTTCAAGAAAACTCTAAGTATTGTTTAATTAATTATTTTAATTAGAAGAATAGCTTTGGGTAACCTATTACTTTTATTTTGCATGTGGGCTTCTTTTTTGATTCATTATGGGGTTGCTTTGGTGAAATAGGCTTTTATTAGCTTTTAGCTCATTTAATTTAAACTTTTAGGCTTAATGGGTTGTATTTTAAAGATGTTAGGTTTAGGCTTTAGTTATTTTGATGGGAGGCCCATGTTTAAAGGCCTTTTATATCTCTAGTTTTTTTTTTTGTTTTCGAGGGGTATAAACACCTCATAATGAACATTGTGTGGTAGATTTGGTTGTTAGAAAAATATTGAGTTTATACTCATCTTAGAGTGGATTGCTTATCTTCTTCTATTGCATCAAAAATATAATTCTTATCAAGGTAATTACTTATGGTGAATTTTATTCTTGTTTTCAAATCAACCTTATTATATGCATTTCCATTCATATAATTGATTGGGGGTTCATTAGGGTTGGGAAATTCTTCTTGTTCATGTTCTTATCAAAGTGTGTGTTTAAAGGGTTTTAGGTTCTTTAGCCTTGTGGTTCCATATTAAAAAGCCTTTTTTTCCACTATCTTCCTTAAAATCAAAGTTCATCCGTGAAATGAGACAAACTTGGATACTCACAATAATCTCCTTTTTTTATGGGCAGTATAATCATGTTCTCCTTGTTGGGATACA
>JBBYHO010035635.1:0-11013 GCA_038382025.1 Adansonia gregorii
TTTGGGACTGGGACTATATTGGCAACCCATTCTGGATATCTGGCTACTCCAATAAACCCTATATCAAACTACTTCTTGACTTCCTCTTTAATTTTGAGGAGCATTTTTGACTTTATCCTCCTTAACTTTTGTCAGATTGGTTTGCATCCAGGCTTGATGGGAAGCTTGTGGACCACTATATCAGTTTCCGGTCTGGCATGTCTTGATATGACCAAGCGAATACATCTCGATATTCCTAGAGTAGTTCTATTAACTTGGTACTTGTCGTTGTTTTATTGAGGTTCTGATTTTAACCTTCTTTCGATCCTCTTGAGTACCTAGATTTATTACTTTCGTTAGGTCTTCATGGGCCATGATCTGCTTTTCCTCTTGTTCGACTAATCGTAAGAGGTCCGATGGTACCAAACTTTTTTTAAAATCTTTTTTAGAATCAGCTTTATTAGCACAAATTGACTATTCAAAATTGATCTTCAAAGACCCATTAGACACATCAATGTCACTGTCGTCAGGACACCTGAAAGGGTAAAGAAATAAACATGGCAAAAAGCACACACATATCCAAGGGATTTGGATAAAGGCAATAGAGTAATAGAGACAAAAAGGTTGAAAAGTGATACACAATATGAAATGATATATGCAAAAGTCATTTCATTGATAATGTTTGATAAAAAAAAGCCCCTTACATAGGATACCTTTAGGCGAGGGCATGTAGGTTTTCATTTCTTAACATTACATGAAAGGGATAGGAAAAGTGCAAGGGTTTCCATCATGACCTTGTCATTAAAATCAGGTCATAATGGAAAGGCACGAATTTTATGGCTTGATATCTTAGAGATAAAAGCTGTTACGCGTCCTGTTTAGGATGACTAAGACATCTTTAGGCTTTTGCTCTTTTAGTTGGCTTGGATCAATTCATCCTCCTGAACGACATATCTCATGAAGAGACAAAAACATTGTCAGCTTTGACTTCCTCTCTTAACCCAATGATCATGTCCTTTCCTGGTTGCAGATCCTCTTTTCTTGCAACTTTCTTAAGTGCACATTAGCCTTCAATCCTAAGTTTCTTTTGTTGGCTTGAGTGATAACTTGTAGGGTTCGAACCAACTTTTATAGATTTTTACCAAGTCCTTTTCCAGCATGGAAACCTTTGCCAATGGTCATTTTTAGACCTGAGTAAGTACTTTTTGATGGGTGGGGTTCAACTATTGGCAATCCTTCTCCCACAAGTGTCGCATTAACGAACTCGAAGGATTGGAATGATGAATCTGGTGTATTTTTATTAGGCTCTATATAGATATCCTTTGTGAAAGCAGTGGCGGTTATTTCTTTTTTAGCTCCGATGGTGACTACTTTATCATTTATCATAAATTTGAGCTTCTGATGGAGAGAGGATGGGATGGCTCTGGTGAAATGTATTCATGGTCTTCCTAATAGGTAGTTGTAAGAAGGATTAATATCTATAACTTGGAAGTCAACTTCATATATACGTAGGCCTATCTAAAGCTAGATTTTGATATTTCCAATTACTCCGCGACAGGTACCATCAAAAGCTCAGACTATGGTGTGGCTACTTTTAATGTTGGACTGATCAACAGGGAGTTTGCTTAATATAGTCATAGGCATAACATTAAGGGCTGACCTATTTTCTATGAGCACTTTAGGCAAAATACGTCCCTTGTAATGGGTAGTGATATGTAAAGCTTTATAACTGCCCCTGCCTTCTAGTGGGATCTCATCATCAGTGAAGGAGATATAATTATTAACCATGATATTGTTCGCTAGCTGATCTAACTTGTCTATGAGGACGTCCGAGGGCACATATGCTTCATTTAGCACCTTCAGTAATGTATTTCGATGAACTTCTAAATTAAGAAGCAGAGATAGCACATAAATCTTTATGGGCTGTTTGCTTAACTGGTCTACAATACAGTATTCACTGTGCTTGATTAACTTGAGAAACTCTATGGCTTTTCTTTCACTTACTACTTCCTTGACTTTCTCGGCCTCGAAATTCTTTGCTTGGGCCTGAATGGTACTGGTGCTTGGAGATGCATCAACCTTTTATTTTTCTTAAGTTGGGGGAGCGTAACACCTACCGCTACGGGTTAGATAACTAACTCTTGATAGTTCCATTGCAGTAGTTAAGCGAGTTAATTCTTCGATCATCACTACTTGATTCTCGTATTTCCATGGGATAGCTTTGTTGCTCTTATGCGAGAATGGTTTAGGTACTTCCACAACTAACTTCGATGTAGGTGTCAAAGAACTGACCTTGGGACTTGACTTGCCATGAAAAATAAAAAGTCAGTTTCTCCCGTAAGATGGTTACATGGTTTCATCTCCTATCATATTCATAGATTTAGCAATAGGTGTGATCTCATGATAGAATTCTATCTGGCCTTCGTTCATTATTCTGTGAACCATGAACCTAAACTCTTTGCATGTTTGTAGGGTATGAGTTATAACTGTGTGGAAGACACAAAAGTTGTCAAGATTATCTTCCAATTTTTTTGTTATGTTGAGCAACCCGACCTGAATCAATGTTCGTCAGAGCAAGAACGTTGGCATTCTTACATCTTCTATGCTTGCCTTTACTTCATATTTGTTCTTAATGTTGATCATGTTTGCAGCTGGCTCAGTGTGGTTTGGTAAAGGATTAGTGGTAACATTTGGTCCTTGGTTCATCCTAAAGTATATGACTTGAGTTAATTAGATTTTGCACATTTCGTTTGAAGGATATGCAGTTCTCAATGTCATGCCAAGCTGCCCCAGCATAGTATTCATAATGGGCGTTAGGGTTGTACCATTACGGGTATGATGGCTTATTTTTTAAGACATAGATTGGCACCACTAAATGATTTTGGAGCAAGGTCTAGTAGAGCTCCTTATAGGTCATAGGGATGGGATCAAAATGATGTCTTAGTTGATTTGCACCTTGATTGCTAGGCGCATTATTGGTTGCTCAATTGGTACCTTGGTGAACTTGTGGAGGGTAGCTTTATGGTGGGTTGGATGGGATTATAAAGGATGGGTTGTAGGTTATGGCATTAATTGGCTGAGGGGGTATGGTGATAAGGTGAGAATACAAAATGCTTAGGTAATGAAGGTCGAGCATTTGATGTCGTTTTGGCTGATATGAGCTAGCATAACTTATGGCATTGGCTTCTTCTTCCTTCTTTTTACTAGTAATAGGCTTCTTGCTTGATCCAAACGTTTCCTCGGTTGACATTCTATCATTCTTAATGACTGCGCCAATCATTTTTTTGGAGAGGACTAGGTCTACAAATTTTTTGATGGCATTTCCTACAAGCTTTTCATAATAAAAAGTGCGTAAGGTGTGAATGAAAGTGATTGTCATATCTTTTTCTGTAAAGGGAGGCTGGAATATGGCTGCTTTCTCTCTCCAGCTTTGGGCGTTTTGCTTGAAACTTTCAGTGGATCGCTTCTCAAAATTCATCAAGAAAAGTCAATCCGATGCCTAATCCAACATGTGCTAGTATTGATTTAGAAAGGCCTTAGCCAAGTCGGCCCATGATTGGATTTTCACATTTTCTAGCTCGATATACCATTGAGCTGCTACCCCAATAAGGCTGTGTTGGAAGCAATGGATGAGGAGCTTTTCATCTTTCTTGCACCCAGCCATCTTTCATAGGTACATTCAGACATGGACAAAAGGGTCAGTGGTTCCATTAAACTTTTCAAACTTTGGGACTTTAAACTTTAAGGGAATGACAAGGTTGGACACCAAAGATAGCAATTATGCGTCAAGAGCTTCGAACTTATCATTCCCTTCGATAGCTTGGAGGCATTTTTCTAGTAGTTAGAATTTGTTCACTTTTTTCGTAATCATGGTAGACTTTTAACCTTTTATTTTCTCTAGTTTTTTATGGTCAAGGGTTATCGGATATGTCGATGAGACTTCTACATTCACCCCTTGATTACCAGGAATTAATTGACTTATCGCAATGGGATTTAGGTGGATGACTGGTGAAGCCTGAGCGGCAGATGTAGGAGCGGGCTGTTGTTCTTGTCTAGTTTCCCCTTGGGTAGGTTTTGGATTATTGGCAAGGGGCTTTTAGCGTTGGAAGGATCATTCCTTGTTTTAGCAGTGCTGCTTGCCCTTTTTCTTTCATAGAGGCAGTCATTAGTTCCATAAGTTTTACGATTTAATTTTGCATTTTGTATTGCTGATGAAGCATCTAGTCTTGTGATTCCTTAACCATTAGCTCAAGTTGCTCAATACGAGTTTCATGATCATTCTCCATGCTTTGCTTACAATATCGTGTGTTGTAGTGGTGCATGATGTAAGGTTTAATGTTCCTGATTGATCTCAGAATCTCTTGCACTTTTATGGTCTAATTCTCGTATTAGACTTTTATTTAAAAATGTATTTATTGATGAGCATTTATGATGCAATGACGAGTTAAGATAATGAATGATTGATGTAAGTGTAATGAAAAATGGTGAAATTAAATGTGCATATGCATTAGAGACAATTAATTCTTCGAACAGCTTAATCAATAACATCATTCATTGAGTCATAAAAGGGTTTTCTTTTATGATATGATTACATCTAAAAGTATCTAACGTGATTACATTATGTAATCACATGATCAATAAAACCCAAAAATCATTGCTCACGATCTCTAACAGGTACAATGTCTCACCTTATGGACTGAACTGCTTCAATCACGTCACCCGCCTTTCATTAAGCCATCTGAACTTGTTCAATGAGGTGATGATGTTGTTCTTGGTAGTTCAGACGTGCTTTCTCGATTATCGCTTGCCAATCTAGTTCACATTACTTGGAAGTCATTGTTAGTTCATTGATATGACATTGATGATCTTGAAAAGACTGTTCTAACTCCTATATTCTATGAATAAGGGCTTCATTTTCAACCCTGGTGGTTCTCACATCTCGCATTTAGGCCTCGAGTCTTTGATTTCTTCATTGGTAAGTGGAACCAAAAGCACATGCCCTCGTGAACTTTTCTTTGCTGGTTCTGACTTCATCCTTTTGTTAATTTAGCTCATGATTGAGAGTGGCAACTTTAACTTCCTATTTAATTGATGTCTTGCCAATACGTCAGAACTTGTTAGCTTTTCGCAGTGTCACATAATCCTTGGTTAGGCTCTCGAGGTCATCTTTGAAGTGCCATATAATCCTTGGTTAAATCCTCGCGAATCTATGGGTGCGCACGACTGAAAATATTTTCCTGACTTGAGGATGTCTTCTTGATCGAGACTTTTCTTTCTGGATGTGATGAGAATGAGAATGTACGAATTCTTGACTTACGATACAGTGAAGGGGACCATAAGATGAATCGCTCGTCTTATTAGTCTCGGATGACCATCATGAAATGGCCAACACTTAGAGTTGCCACTGAGCATTTAGGGCTAGGCATGCTCGGATGCCTATTGAAACCTATGTTTTGAGTTATAAAACTCAAAACATCGATCCCATGGTCTACATCATATAAAAATTCGTTGTTAGGTTCTGAAGTTGGTTATGCACAATGAGGTATGAACCTCTTCGCAACGTCTGAAATCGATTCTTTGTTAGCTATGTCTTATCTCAGTTTCGATTCTTTCGATCTTAACTCATCATTATTCGATACAACCCTTTTTTTAATGCATGAATTTTATAGAAATACAAATCCAGGTTTTGAAGAAAAGATTTAGCCTCAATATTGCCTAGAGAGATAGGGAATATAGAGATTTTCGACAAAAATGATCTCTAGATTTTGCTTTGAAAATGGAATGTTCCACTTTGGGCACGGATAGATACCCATGTGGAACATTACCTTTAATTTTACGTGAAAAGGTTTCAAACATGAGTGCAAATAATCATTACAAAGAAATCATGTTAATGAGGTAACAAATGAAGTAATATAACATGGATCATTCAATGCAATGGTAAAGAAAAGGAATAGACTATTGAAATTTATCTTGCAATTGGCATCAATTATTTAAAAATAACTGAATCAGCAATTTTTTAGATGCATCTGGGTTTCTTGATTAAACGAGGTTTGTTTGACATATTCATGGAAATCCAAGAAAGAGAAAGAAAAAGATTAATTGTCATTAAAAAATAAGGTTAGAGTATTCTTTCAGAAAGATAGGGTTGGAGTATGCCCGTGAATGGCAAATAATTTTTGAAGAAGGAAGATTTTTAAATCTTGAAATTTTGAAAAGTGTGATTGGAGTATGCCCTCGAAATATTGGGGTTGGAGTATCCCTGTGGATGAGAAATCATTTTGACAAAGAAAGATTTTTAAATCTTGATAATTTTGAAGAGTGAGGTTGGAGTATCCCCTCGGAAGGTCTGGGTTGGATTATTCCCAAAAGTGACATGTCTGACACTCTTTAGAGAATTCAAGTTAGAAAACATAAGTTGACAAAACTTTGTGATTTATGAAATGTGTGAGTGTTTCGATAACTTTTGGCAAAAGAAATTATTGTGAATAAGGATGGTAAGGATGTAAAATATGTTTGTGCCTTGATACAAGCCTATGGGAGGTCAAAGCATGTTCTCGGGTCTGATTGGGGTGATATAGAGACATTTGGATGTCTCGAGATTAAATTCGAAAAAACAACTCAATTTTGACCATAACAGAAAACAGGGGACAATATCGCGCTATACTGCTTCTGAATTTATTCTAGATTGGTTTGAAGGCTTTAGAGGATGGACAAGACACTGTTAGAAAGGTAACTAAATGAGGGTCAATCTAAAAGTGTTCCCAATATCCTAAAAATAACTTTCTAGGGAAATAAATTTTCAAGTTCGGATTGATCGTGCCGCTAGCAGAGCATATGAGGGACAAGGTGTGTCAAAATTTGAAAAGTCACCTCAGACTCATTTTTTATTAAAAAATTACAAGCGATACCTTTTTGAAAAGGGAATTTCATGAATTTTTTAGGAAAATATGTTTGAAAAATTTAGAAAAATCATTTAATGGGTCTGAACGGCCCAATCAGAATACATGTTTGGATTTTAGAGGTTCTAGATAGGTTAGATTTGAAAAATCATAACTCTCTCATCCGAAATGATCTGGGGTGAATAAGACATCGTTTTAAAGATTATTCGACATGCTTTGAGAGAAAAATATTAGAAAATTCATGAAAAACCATTTAGGATTCTAAAGTGATTTTCAATTTGCAACAGTTATGCTACCAACAGGGGACAAAGCAAAGTAGGGGTTATCTCTCATTTTTTTACATCTACGGGTCCAAACTCGAGTCATCGACGTTTGAATGTCTATGACTGAAGGGAAAGAGTGGCATGAAGGTCACGAACTCATTTGCACAGCCCCAAAGTAGTTTAGGACAATGAAATAGCCTGCTGATCATACCACTCAAGGTTTTGACTAAAAAAAGGCACAAACATTTAGGGAATAATTGTAAGACCATTTTCGTTTCAAAATTAGAAGATTTGAGCTTGTTTAACCAAGATTCCAGATATGGAAAAACTTAATTTTCCCCAAGATATCTTGCTTACTTTAAGGAAAACACTAAGTCCATGCTAATCTTCATTGGTTGAGGTTAACATGCTTGGCTTAGGGGGTTTTAAAAATCAGTTTTGACAACCATCAAATATGCATTTTGACAAGGAAAAGATAACAAACATACAAGGGGATGGCACATAATATGAATGGGGATGCTAACTTTACCCATGATCTAGAAAAAGAAAGTGTTATGCATTTTGACAAGAAAATATTATGGATGCTGAAAATGACGATGATTCATGCAAGCTAATGTATAAATATGCTTGAAATGTGTTAGGCTAATGATTCATACATAGATTAAGGATAACAAGATGCATGGATATGGCATAAAATTCATGAGCAAGAGATATCAAACTAATGAGGATGAAATGAGGCTTGCACATCAAAGGGGCAATAAGGCATCCAAATCTCACACTACCACAACCGAAAACCATAATAATGCATCATACTCTTAAGAAGGTGATGGAAACATGGAGAGCTCACTAAAACGATGAAGATGCTGAAAAACAAAAAATGAAAGTGAAAAAGTGAGAAGTTATACCAACAAAACTTCACTTTTGGCCAAATAGTTGGAGTAGTAGAGATAGCTTGAATTTTCCTCTCTTCCTTGTTGTTAATAAGCAAGAAAAATAGAGAAATAATGAGGTTTTGGTTCGGTTATGGATGGGGGTGATTTTCAGAATGTGTAGTAATTAATAATAAGTGTTTTGGGGCTATTTTTGGGTGGTGAGTGAAGAGCTACGGGATTTGGTTTTCTTGGTGTAGGAATGTGTTTTTGACAGCTGAAATGAGCTAGAATCTAACCTCTTTTAGCTAAGATAAAAGTGGTATATTTATACCAGCATTTTGGAGCCAATTTAAAGGTGTTTTTGGTCATTTCTCCATGGGGACAAAGTGATGTCAGCTTGGTGGCTATAGAGTGGCTATAGGGGGTAACTTGCTACCAATGTGATGGACATAGGGTGGCCGGTTTAAATGCTGGAATGATTTTTCAGCAAATAGGGTGGCTGATGGTGATCTTAGTCAATAAACTAGGAAGTAGGGTGATCATGTGACATTGACATTTTTTTATCTAATTTAGACTTCAAAAAAATGTTTTGATTAATTCAAAAATCCAAATTCGTAATTTGACATAGGTTTTGATCTTTTTTTGATGCAAAGAAACAAGTTAAAATTGAGTTTTTGATCAACGATGGATGAGTCAAAAATGCTAGAACTATGAAAAATTAGCCTGGTTGCTGAAAAATTAGCCTGAACAAAATAAGGTGTCTATGGATGAGTCAAAAATGCTCCTTTAGGGATGAGTTACCTTGTTCTAGGACCGCCTGATGTTGGAATCGAACTATGAAAAATTAGCCCGACCAAAATAAGGTGTCTATAGACCCTAAGTTGTGCATTACCCAGTTTAAAGACTATAAAAAAGACAAATAAAATTAAAAACTACGGAACATTGAACAGCTAATATAGGCAAGAACTTCTATGGCATTTAATAATACTTGAATGTAAATTACTATGAACTGCATTTTTTGTAGTCGTTTTGCTTAAAGTCATATCTAAGATTGCCATAGAAGGTGCAGCAGAAGCATTGGCATGCTCTGGTTTTTAATGAGTATTAACAATATTCAAATTATTTAATCTTTTCCTCGAGATATTACCTGTAACAATTTTAAGTTAATAATATTAGTATTACTCATAGAAAAATGCAACATTTATAATATAACAAAATGCCTAAAATATACAATGCATATAACAAATCAAATTGTAATATAATAATCTTATTAAATTTACTTTATTCATCAAAGTTCATAAATGTCTTCATCGAAATCTTCACGAATCCATTGAATTTTCATACTAGTACTAGGGATATTCTTTTCCAAGTTTTGATTGGAAAAAGGCAAACATTCAGCTTTTTGTTCGATATTATCTCAACATTTATTACCTATGTCAAATAGATCTCTAGTATGTTACAATGTACAACATACCAACCCTCATTATTCGGATCTTCGGAGTAAAACAGTTGTTTTACTTGAGATGAAAAACCACATGGCTCAATAATCAATTGTTGTCCAGCATTAATTAATTCAGAGAAATTCACGATTGTAAATCCAAATTAATCTTTTTTAATAACTCTAAAAATATTAACATCAGCCTAATCACATCAAAACAACACAACCATCCACTTGCCAAAATAATCTAACTCAACAATATCATTAATTATTTCAAAATAATCAACATTTCCCTCTATAGGATTAATATCCTTAAGACTAGCATAGCTTGTGGTTGAAGAAGTAATAACTACTCCATTGTTTTAAGTTCTCCTAAATCTTTCTCGAGATTTATATGAAATTTAAATCTATTGATGACGAGGGAAATATGTGTAGTGCACAAATTTAATAACATTAATTATAGAATATTTATAAATAATAATATATAAGAATAGTAAGTAAATTTTCATTTAAAGAGAGAATTTGATGGAATATGGGGTAACCAAAGCATGAGATTAAAGATAAACAGGAAGTCATGTTGAGATAAATGGTACATATTTGACTCAAATATTAATTGGGAATTAGTTTAAATTTTGATAGAATTTTATTAGTTTGAGATTATTTAGTAATTACGTGTATTTAATGAGTAAATATTTTTAATAAAAAAAATTAGTGAATAAAAATTTTTAAAGATAATGCAATAGGCTCTAGCACTATGCTAATGAGATAAAGGGTTTTGCATTTGTTTAAACCCTAAAGATTATAAGGCTTATGTTCAGTGTTTGTTTATTAGGTATTTTATATTCTTTGTAATCTCTATTTTATACTTAATTTTTTCTCATCCAGATATAAGCAAACGAGGCCAAACCATGTAAAATTTTGTCCCATGTGTACTAGTCAATTTCATATTTATCTCATCGTAAATACATTTTACTTGAAAATTTTTAACAAGATATTTTTGTAATGTACAAATTGTACAAATGTAATAGTACTAGTTATACAATAATTGCTAAGAATAACACATATGAAAAACTAATAATATTAATGCATACAATATTATAACACATAAATAAAAAATAATTAAATTTCATTAAAATTTAATTGTAATTCTTACCCAATTTTTTTCAATAGTATGAAATTGCCAGTTATTTATCATAAGTTTGAGTTGAAAATATAATATTATATAGATACATTAAATATTAAAAATATTTTTTATAATTAAATTTAAATAAAAATATTTTATTATTTAAATAATAATTTTAATTAAATTAAATAAAAAATTAATTTTTTAAAAATCTATTTTCAATTTGATTCAATTATAATTAATCTAATCAATCTGATGCTCTCTTTGGAAATAACCAAACCTCCTGGGGGCTTCTGGGGAACGCTCCTTAAGGAGCACTTCCCGTAAGGCCCCCCAAGCAACCGGCTTAGCCGGTTGTCTTTTTTTTTTTTTTACTTTTACATATACTATTATATAATAATACATAAAATCATTATAATTACATAAATATATTATAAAT
>JBBYHO010035677.1:0-11008 GCA_038382025.1 Adansonia gregorii
AGTTTGGTGATCAGCCATGTGGTATAGTATAGCATATATTGCCTTAACATCCTAGCTATCGAGGCCAAAGCATAACATAACTTCTCTAATGCTGAATTGTTATTTTCACAGTCCACAAATTTCTTGCTCAAATAGTAGATAACCTATTCCTTTTTACCCAACCCATCATGTTGACTGAATACATAACTAAGAGATTTATTGAAAATTGAAAAATATTAGATTAAAAGTTGACTAGGCACTGGTGGCACAAGTGCTAATAGCTCGAAAGATGGTGTTCGACTTTATTTAAGGCTTCCTAGCATTTTTCATTCCATCCTCTAGTATTTTGTCTTTTAAGTAGTTGAAAGATTAGATCACATTTATCTGTCAGCTGGGATATAAATCTAGCTATGCAGTTCAACCTTTCCAAGAAACTCCCCACTTTTTAGGTTCGAGACATTGGCAAGTTATGAATGGCCTTAACTTTGTTTGGATTGACATCCATTCCTTTTTCACTCACAATGAAGCCAATAGCTTACTGGACGTGGCACCAAATGTGTATTTGGCTAGATTTAGCTTGAGCTGGTATTTGCAAAGCTGTTTAAAAAGTTTTCGCAAGTTGCTACATGTTCACTCTCTTTTAATGATTTGGCAATCATATTGTGTATATAGACCTCTATTTCTTTGAGCATAAGATTAGGAACAATGTTACCATTGAGCTTTTATAAGCTTCCCCAATGTTTTTGAGCCTAAAGGACATTTCCTTGTAGAAAAAAAGTGCCCTACATAATCACAAAAGTGGTTTTCTCCATGTCCTCAGCTGCCATTTTAATCTAGTTGCAACCTGAAAGTACATGCATGAAGGAAAACAATGTATTTTTAGCAGTGTTGTCTACTAAGATCTTGATGTAAGGGAAAGGGAAATTATCTTTTAGGTTGGCTTGGTTTAAGTCCCTATAGTTTACACACATCTATAACTCGTCATCTTTTTTAGGGACCAAGATTGTATTGGCTACCTATTTAAGATATTTAGGTACTTTGAGAACTTTTTTGTTAAATTACTTCTCTATTGCCTCTTCCATCTTTAAAAGCATCTTTGGTTTCATATTTTTAAGGTTTTATTGTATAGGCTTGCATTCAAGCTTGAGGGGAAGTTTATGGATGATAATGTTAATGTCTAATCCGAGCATGTCCTAGTAAGACCAGGCAAGTGAAGGAGATTTATCAATTTGATTTAGGTTTATGGATTTATAGAGGTTCCAAGTTTGAATTTTTTTTTATCTTCTTCCATCCTTAAATTTATGGTTTTAGTGGGTTTTGCATGAAGCAATATATGTTTTTCTTCTTATTCAATTAATCTTAACTGGTATAGGGGGTTCTCTTTAAACTACCATCTAGGCCCAACCTTGCCGATGCAAATTGATTGCCCAAAGTTGATATCTAGAATCTCAGTATGAATATTCATATCACTTTCATCCAAGTACCTAAAAATATGGGAAAAAAATAGGCAAAAAAATATGTAGAGGAAAGTCTAAGAGTTGGCAAAAACTATGAAAATGGACACAAAAGATGAAATACATAATGCTTAGTCATTTTCATTGATAGTAGTTAATAAAAGGATGCTCATATGAAAGATCTTACAATGGATTTGGGCAAAGGCATGTGGGTTTAGTTTATAATATTACTTTGAAACAAACTTGAATAGTACAAGAATCTTAGTTTGAGTCCAAACATTTGGAATAAATCTCGAAAAGCACAGAGTAGTCTTTTGGTCCATTATTAAAGTTTTTGTCTTATCGATTGCATTGGTGGAGAAATCCCCAATGACTTATTTAGTATGAGCGCAACATTGTTAGAGCTAATATTCACACATCCTCTCATATAGAAACTTTCCCAAAGTAATAGAAATAACACTGATTTATGTTCCAAGTCTTGTCCTAACTATCATTTTCTTATATTTCTTTTGAGCTTTTTTTTTCTAGTTTGTACTAGGCTTGAACTTTAACCCTCTTTTGTTGATCTGGTTGATAACTTTAGGGTTCTAGCAATTTTCTAGAGATGGATTTTGAGTCACTTTCTAGCCTATGCACCTTTATTGATAGTTAACTTTAAACTCATATGAGTGCCCCTCGATAGGTAAGGCTCAACCATTGGTAACCACTTCTTCTTATAAGTGGAATTAACAAACTTAAAGGAATAAAACAAGGATTCTAGAACATCCTCATTGGGTTCAACATACGAAGCATTAATTGAGGTAGTAGCAATAATGTCTTCTTCTCTTTTGATGCTAACAACTTTGTTTTCAATGATGAATTTCAACTTTTGATGCAGTGATAATGGTATCGCTCTTATAGAATGAATCCAAGGCCTTCCCAATAGGCAATATATGATGGAGCAATGTCTATCACATGGAAGTCTTATTCATAAATGCATGGGCCAATTTAGAGTAGAATGGTGATGTTTCATATGATGTTTTTACAAGTTCCATCGAATGCTTACACAACCATGTGACTATTATGGATATGAAATGCATTAATAGAGAGATTGTTCGAGCATAATATAGGCATTACATTTAGAGTTGACCCATTATCAATGAATACTCTAGGCAATGTGCTATTTTTGCAGTACATGGTGATGTGAAAGGTATACAGTTTACCCTTCTTCTATTAAGACTTTCATCATCCCTAAATGATATATATTCATTGACAGTATTATTGCTTACTAGGCATCCAACTAGACTATCAAGATGTCAAAAGGTATATATGCCTCATTCATGACCTTAAGGGGAGTATCTTGTGAGCTTTGAAGTTTAATAATAGTGAAAACACAAATTCTTCGCGAATTGCTTGTTCAACTGATCAAGGATGCTGTATTCCCTGTGCTTGATGAACTTAAAAAATTTCATAGCTTTTCTCTCACTCACTAGCTTTTTGACAGCTATCGAATCTAATTTTTTTAATTATAGGCTTTAATGCTTAAGGTATAGGAGTAGTTTTCTTTTGCTAAGTTTCATTTCTTGATGCAGCTGGGGCATAACATCTTCCACTCTAAGTTAGATGGCTACCTTTGAGAGGTCAATGTTTACTGCTTGTTGTCTAGATTATCTGATGATTAAAATTTTGCTTTTATATTTTTAGGGAATTGCCTTGTTGTCTTTATAAGGGAGAGAGGATCAAAGTTGAATGAACATCTTTGGTAAGGGCTAAACAAGTGAAGCTTTGATAATTGGTTAGTTGTCAAAGAAGACCAATGGCTTTCGAACCCTGTAGGGAGGATTTTTCCTATCCCTTTTTATGGTGCTGATAGATGGTATTGCATTTGCTGACTTGGTATATAAGGCTCACTTTTTATTGTAGAATTCAATGATGCCCTTATTCATCATTCTTTAAACCATAGCACGAAACTCTTTGCATGTTTGAAGAGTGTGGCCATAGATGGTATGGAATCATAAAAGTCATCGGCTCCCTCCTTTGTCCTTTCAGCCCTATTAACCAATTTAGCTTGTACTAGGATATGCCAAACCAAATTCATTGATGTCTTGACCTCCTTTATGCTCTATATGATCTTGCAATCATCTTCAATACCCTTTTCCATTCACATCTGATTCAGATAAACTGGTTCCAACATTAGATTTTGACCATTGTTCAGCCTCAATCTTTTTTTTTCCTTTCCCCTTAACAGTATTTCTTTTATCTTAGTCACTTTTCATGGCCTCATCGATCATTCAATAGAATACTACATCTGTGAAGTTCCTCATGATGCTCTTTACTATTTTCTCATAATAAGGTGCTTGTAAAGTGCCAATGAATCCAATAGTTATCTCTTTCTTGATTAACAAGGACCTCAAATATAGTACTTAAAGCTTTCATTTGCTCTTTTTTCCATGCTCACGAGAGAAAAACAATTGAAAACCCGGTTGATGGTAGGTCTCTCCTTATCTATGACATTAATAGATAGATTGATATATTCAGCCTACTTTTCATAGAACTCAATTTTAAACAAATGGATCATCCTTTGGACAATCTTTAGGGAAAGTGCATAGTGTTGTGGAATGTGCCCTTGATCGCAATGACAACAAAATGGTTTAGTGGTTTCTTTACTTTAGTTTTTGACATTCAACATTATTCCAGCTTTCACAATAGCTTGCCATATCTTGCTCATCGGTGTCTTGACTTCTATGAGGCTTTTTTTACCTAGTAATCCTTTCCATTGATCACCACATTCATTCTCGGCTCTGCATGCTTAGGAAGTGGATTAACTCCAATGTTAGGTCTAAGCCCTTGTTTGACCTTAATCACACCCTTTTTTAATAGGCTCTGCACCTTTTACTAGAATGAGGTGCAATTCTCAATAGAATGACCTTGTGCTCTAGCATGATACTCATAATAGGCATTCTCATCATACCATTTGGGATATGGAGGTGATCTTGGGTTTATGAATACTGGGGCCACTAGTTAACCTGCTAATAAACGAGAGTAAATCTCATTGTAAGAGTAAGAAAGTGGCTCAAAATCTTCTCTTTCCTAAGGTGCTTGTTGATTATTTAGAGCTCTTATATTGTTCACATTATAGAGTTATGCACTTTGAGTGGTGTTTTGAATAATATTCAAAGTGAAAATCATTATTGAAGTGAACTTGGCAAAATGGACTACTTATGCCAGTAATGAGTAAGGGTTAAAACCTACATACAACATGTTTTCAAAGTACATACCCTGTGTTAGATGTGGATTCTATATGAACTTAGCAGAACTTTCGCAATAGCATTCACTTTTTTCTCTTTACCCTTAGCCATTAACTTTTTGGTTGAGCTAGATAATTCTCCATTAGATATCTTACCACTTTTGATAGCACTATTGATCATTTCACCCGATATATCCATGTCAACAAAATTTTTTATGACATTTCCTACTAACCTTCATAGTAGAGAGCTCGTAGGGTGCTGATAAACATAACCATCATTTTTTTCTTGGTCAAAAGAGGTTGAACTTAAGTTGCTTTCTTTTCCACCTCTAAGCATTTTACCTGAAGCTCTCGAAGGCTTTGTTTTCCATATTCATGAGGGAGAGGCAATCCAAGGTCCAGTCAAATACATGCTTATATTGATTAAAAAAAAGTACGAGCCAAATCTTCCCATGTCTGAATTCTTATAAGATCAAACCCTATATACCAATGGATAGTCACTCTAACTAGGCGATCTTAGAAGCAATGAATTAGCAATTTTTTGTTCTTCTTATTTCTAACCATCTTGTAGCAATACATGCAAAGGTGGGCAGTGGGGTCTATAGTCCCATTATAGTTTTCAAAATCTGGCACTTTAAATTTAGGCAAGATAAGCAGACAAAAAACCAATCCCAAAAGTTTGGCATTTACAATCCCAAATTTGTCATTTCCTTCGAGACCTTAAGGCACTTTTTATTAATTGATACTTGCTAAAATCATGATCATTTTCTAATGACCTCTTTGCTCTTTCTTGCTCTACTTGCTCATCAAGATCAAGGACTATAGGTCTTGTCAGTAAATAGCCCACACCCAAAAATTCTTGAACCAGATGGGTGAAATTACTAGGTCAATGTAAACGAATGGTTGATTTGGTAGGACCGTTGCTATTAGAGGATGTTATTTATTTTATGTTGATTTGGTAGGATCGTCGCTACTGGAGGATGTTATTTATTTTATGCCCTTTTTGAGTGTTAGTGGCTTTAGTACCACTATTTAAATTGCTCTTAAGATTGACCCATTTTTTCCCGTATTAATAGTGCTTGTTGCTTTTTTTCTTTCAAAGCCTCAAACAATAGCAGTTAATTTCGCAATCTAAGCTTGAAGTTCATCATTCTTACAGAGTGATTTCTCCTAAGACTCTCAATACATGAGCTCAAGTGATTCAACATAGGCTTGGTGATCATTTTCCATAGTTTTTTGATGATGGCAAGTGTTATACCAATGACGAATAGTAGATTCCATGTTTTAGAGCACCTTCACTTTAGATTATTACTAGGTTAGACTTTTATGATGTGTTATAAGCATGTTTGATAAGATGACAGTGAGTATGCAATCATGATAATAGATAAATCATGATAATAGATAACTATTAACATAAATGAATAAAGCAATAAAAGAATTGGGTTATTTATGCAAATGCAAGAGGGACAATTGGATTAGGGGATACCTTTACCAATAGCATCTTTCGTTAAAGCAACAAATATCCTGATTACAAATGATTATATTTGTAAATGCTTGACATGGTTACATTAATTAATTACACTATTCCAAGAAATACAATAGTTCCTGTTCAAGGGCTCTAATGGATAAGATATCATGCATTAATGTCAGGGCCACATCCATGATGTCGTCAACCTTAATTAAGCTGCTTGAATCTACTTGATGAGATGGCGATAGTAGTCTTGATAATTCTAACATGCATGATCAACCATCTGTAGCCATTCTTGCCCTACCATTTGGAGGCTCTTGCTATTCATCAACCTGGCCTTGGTGAGCTTTTAGAGAATACTTTAAATCTTGAATTCTGAGTGTTAAAGTCTTATTCTTCACCTGTTTTGCTTTCAAATTTTAGACTCAAGCTTCTAGATATCCATTCATTTTTGGGTAAGTTGATATGATGGCATAGGTTTTAATAAGCTTTTCCTTATTTACTGTAGCCTCTTCTCTCCATAGATGTAGCTCTTTTTTTAGAGTAGAATTTTACATCCTACTTAATTGATGACTTGCCAAAGCATCAAGACTTACTTAATTTACTAAGTGCCATGTAGTCTTGAAATTCATCAACTTATACTTGTGATATTCCAACACTAGACAAGGGTAAAGAGTTATTGATGGTAAATATTCTCTACTCATTGTATTATAGAGTCATACTACTTCCTCTCTAATACCTCTCCATACAATGGGTTTGTCTCTAAGCATGGAATGCTAGATAAACTTTCAACTTATAGTCGAGCCCACCACAATCAAAACCCCACTGCTAAAGGTCTTGAATGAAAGGGATGAATTGTCCACACTAAAACTATCGTAGGACTAGGATGGGCACATAGCTAGGGCTTCCCCATAATCCCATAGGCGACATACAACTGTAACTCTATATCCGTATATGATTATTGATAGTGAAAACCAAGGGCCATTCCATGCCACTTTTTCCCTTTCAAGATTTCAAAATTTTTGGATCCATTGTTTCTTATACTTAACTTAGGGCTATTCCTTCTCAAGGACCTTGGAGATAAGGCTAAAGTTAGGCAAGAAATTATATGACATTCTTTTCATTTTGAGCCAAAAGTGGCTAACAAGCCAAATATGAAGAAGCCATGTGCTTTGAGGAAGTGACTCATCCTCATTTTCTTGCAAAAGCTGAGAGCTCGAATAGTTTCAGCAATGATAACAAGTGCGAGATTAATGTTACAACTCAATCAAGAAAGATATTTGCTATTGTCCCTTCAACATAGCCTATTGCTTTTGAAAATATGACAAGACCATATATCGCTACTGCATAGATATACTAAATTTTTCAAATGTCAATGGTATTTATAATTATTTCCTTTACAATGGCCCATGAGATACACTCACTGTTTCACTTTGTCTTGAGACAACTCTCGATCCAAGACTCTGTGCCATGATAATTTATGGTAATCCTTTCTTAAAAGTTAGAGGCTACAAAGCCTTATATATATTCTATCAATCTTTCCCCTCTTAATGTTGAGTAATGGGGCATTTTCATTGATTGTGGGGACCAAATCCTCACGATCAAAAAATGAAAAATTAGTATGCCAAGTTCTAGAATAGAGATGTTGCTCGTAACATGTCCAACATCCAAACAGACCTAGAGTAAAAGGGCTATGTCTCTTTTCTTCTTCGCAAATGATTCTTTTTTGATATTGTTCCAACTAGTCCATATATGCGTTAAATCTTGCCAATCATTCTGATGGTACCTTATATTGACCCTTTTCATGCATCGTCAAGACATTCAGGTTTGAGAACATCCCCATCTTCACATTGTTGGCACTCTGACCATGCTTAAACTTTTTCAAAAGGCTTTAGATTAAAAGTGGGCTATTACTTCATCATAGACACCTTTTGCTGAACACTAAACCATTAAGTTATTATCCCATAATGATGATGATTATGATGAAATGATGCTTACGTGAAAAAAAAAAAGAAATAAATTAGTGACCATACGAAATGATAAGCATAAGAATAAGGGAATAAAAGAATAGCAACAAAAATGCATCACAAAGTTGCCCCAACAATAGGCAATACAATGCTTAGGGGTGCACCTGACAATTATGAATGTTGCGATAGTAAACAGATAGATAAAGACATGTCAAGGTAAAAAAATTACCCTTAATAAGGTGACAAAATACTTCATAAGGACAACAACTGATCGACTAAGTCATTGTCAGAATGCACCCCAGGGTGGATCCTCGTGGATTTATGGGTGCGTATGACTTAAAATATTTTCCTGACATGGAAATGTCTTCTTGATTGAGACTATTCTTTGGTGATATGATGAGAACGAGAATGTATAGATTCTCAACTTGTGGTACAGTGAAAAGGACTGTAAGACGAATCGCTCATCTTATTGGTCTCGGATGACCATCACAAAATGACCAATACTTGGAATCACCACCGATCATTTAGGGCTAGGCATGATCAGATGCCTATTGAAATCTATGTTTTGAGTTATGAAACTCAAGACATGGATCTCGTAGTCTACGTAATGCAAAAATTCATCATTTGGGTTTGGGAGTTGGTTATGCATGATAAGGTATAAACCTCTTCGCGACACCCGAAATTAGTACTGAACTAGCTATATCTTTCTTGATTTTGATTCTTTCGATCTTAACTTGTCATTATTTCGATATAAGCCCTTTTAATGCATGAATCTTATAGAGATAATTCAGATTTTGATGAAAAAGATTTAATCTCATATTCGCCCCAGAGAAATAAGGAATATAGAGATTTTCGATAAAAATGACCTCTAGATTTTACTTTAAAAATGGAATGTTCCACTTTGGGCACTGGAGAGATACCCACACAAAACATTGCCTTTAATTTCATTTGGAAAAGTTTTGAAAATATGAATGTAAATAACCATCAGAAAGAAATCATGTTAGTAAGGCAATAAATGAAATAACATAACATGGATCACTCAATGCAATGATAAAGAAAATGGGTGGACTATTGGAATTTATCTCACTATTAGCATTGATTATCTAGGAATAACCGAATTAACAATTTTCGAGATGCATCTGGGTTTCTTGATTAAACAAGGTTTGCTTGACATATTCATAAAAGTTTAGAAAGGAGGAAAAAAATTATTAATTGTAGTTGAAAGATGGGGTTAGAGTATCCCTTTAGAAAAGTGGAGTTGTTGTATCCCTATGGATGACAAATAATTTTGACAAAGAAGGATTTTTTTAATCTTAACAATTTTGAGAAGCGGGGTTGGAGTATCCCCTCAAAAGGTTGGGGTTGGAGTATCCCTGTGGATAGGAAATCATTTTAACAAAGAAAGATTTTTAAATCTTGATAATTTTAAAGAGCAAGGTTGGAGTATCCCTTCAAAAGATCAGGGTAGAGTATCCTCAAAAGTGACACATCTGACATTCTCTAGAGAAGTCAAGTGGGATGACTTAAATTGAAAAAACTTTGTGATTTGGAAAACGAGTGAGAATTTTGACAATTTTTGGCAAAAAAAATTATTGTGAATGAGGATAGTAAAGATGTAAAAATATGTTTGTACCTTGATATGAGCCTATGAGCTATCAAAACATGTTCTCGAGTTTGATCGAGGTAAGATGTAAACACTCGAATGGCTCGAGACGAGATTCGGGAGAACAACTCAAGTTTGACCGTAACTGAAAATAGGGGATAGCATTGCGCTATCCTGCTTCCTAAATTTATTCTAAATTGGTTTCAAGGATTGAAAGGGTGGACAAGATACCACTAGAAATCTAACTCGGCGAGGTTCAATCTAAAAATATTTTTGATTTCCCAAAAAGTCACTTTCTAAGGGAATAAATTTTCAAGTTTGGATTGATTGAGCTGCTGGCAAAGCATATGAAGGACAAGGTGTGTCAAAATTTGAAAAATCACCCCAGACTCATTTGATATCGAAAAATTGCAAGTAATACCTTTTTGAAAAGGGAATTTCATGAATATTTTAGGAAAAATATTTTAAAACTTTGGAAAAATCACTTAGTGGGTCTGAACAACCCAACCAAAATACATGTCTGGATTCTAGACGTTCTGGACAGTTTGGATTTGGAAAATCATAAGTATCTCATCCCAACTGATCCAGGGATGAACAAGACCTTATTTTAAAGGCATTTTAACACACTTTTGGGGAAAAGTATCATAAAATTCACTAAAAACCATTTGGGATTTAAAAATGATTTTTCAATTTGTAACAGCTGTGCTGCCAGCATGGGGCAAAGCAAAGCAAGGGATATCTCTCATTTTTTTATGTTTATGGGTCCAAACTCGAGTCATTGACATTCAAACATCTATGATTGAATGGAAAGAGTGGCATGAGCATCACAAACTCATTTACATAGCCCTAGACTAGTTTGGGATGATGAAACAATCCGTTGATCATACCACTCAAAGTTTTGACTCAAACAAGGCACAAACATTTAATGAATAATTGTAAGGCCATTTTTGTTTCAAAATCAGAAGATTTGAGCTTGTTTAACCAAGATTCCAGATCTGGAAAAAATTTAATTTTCCCCAAGATATTTTGCTAACTTTAAGGAAAATGCAAAGTACATGCTAATCCTCATTGGTTGACGTTAACATGCTTGGCTTGGGAGGTTTCGAAAATAACTTTTTATCAGACATCAAACATGCATTTTGACAAAAAAACATACAAGGGGATGGCACATAACATGAATGGGGATGCTAATTTTACTAATGGCCTAGACAAGGAAAATGTTATGCATTTTGATAAGAAAATGTTATGGATACTGAAAATGACAATGATTCATGCAAGTTAATGTGTAAATGTGCTTGAAATGTGTTAGGC
>JBBYHO010035698.1:0-11003 GCA_038382025.1 Adansonia gregorii
AATCCAATCCAACACTCTAGAACCAAGCACATAGAAATTAGACATCACTTTATTAGAGATCATGTGCAAAAAAGTGATATAGTGCTTGAGTTTGTTGACACCTTCATCAAATAGCTGATATTTTCACTAAACCACTTGACAAGGATAGATTTTCCATAATTAGAAGAGAACTTGGATTAATGAACACACGCTAAAATTCATAATTTGATCTAATCTTAATGCTGTGCCTTACTGTTAATTACTTAATGCTTAGTTTGATAACACTAGTTTTGCACAATTGCTTGCTTGATAATGCTCAATCGACATGAATTTATTGAATAAGTTTGTTGCATCTTGATTTAGGCTTGAATGATCTTAATTTTAGTCCAAGATATATTTTTAAATGTTTTTAAATGGATAATTGGATCAAAATTACATCTAATTTGATGAAATCTTGTTGAAAATGAACCCATAATAGGCTATCTATATCGATTCCTGTACATTCATCACTTCTGTATCGAGATTGTTTTTAGTGTATCGATACCTATCCTTCTGTATCGATACACTATATCAATATTGCATAATGTGTATTGATACACTGTATTGATACTGCATAATATGTATTGATACAACAGTAATCTGATGTAAGTCTCAAGACCCAGTTCTTTGTATCGATATAGAACCCAGGAATGTTCTTTGCATTGATACTACTTCTTATGTATCGGTACTCACTATTCATTTAGACACCCCCCACACGATTCTTTCCATTCGAAACCACTGTTCATCCTTTTACACCCTCTCTCGTTCCATCACACCACCATCAAATCTCATCATCTTTGGTTTTCTTTTTAAAATCAATTGATCGAATAACCAAATTCCTTTATCTCACTTACCTAAAACCATTTTAAAATCACACAGTACCATCCAAACCATTAAGAATTTGACACTTTCCATAAAACTCTAACCCTCTCCACCTCTCTCTAAATTCAGCCATTTCATCCAAATTTTTTTGATAAATCAACTCTATCTCCTTCCTAAAATGTTCCCCATCATTGTTTGTGTGATTGATTCTGGATACACTTCTTGCATCACACAAATTGCAAACTATTCTTAGTGCCCATCACCTGTTCGACAAAACACCTCAAACAACCTTTAACCATTTAACCTATTTGCCCACCACCTATTCAAAAAAAGTCCTCACACAAACCCATGGCTCCCAAAACCAAACAAACCACATGCCATTAGGGTCCCATCAACCATGCTTCCACCTTTTTCACACGTCAACCACCTTTGACCCATAATTAATCTTTTTTTGATTTGTGCTTTTGTGACACTCAAGCTTGAGAGAGATTCACCACTATTTATGCCCAAATGCTCATTCAACAATGTCATGTCATCAATTTTCCATTTCTCTGATCCATCAACTATCTGTACCTTTAAACTTTTGACACCTTTGGATGGACCACAATCCCTTCACTAAATGTTCCAGTGCATGAAAATCTTATCTGTGCCTTCTTTAGCAATGCATCTCTCGTTGTTGATGACCACGACAATGTCATTAGTATTCGGTCTAATTTTTTGGGACAAGATCTCTTAGTCAACACGGCTTCCCTCGCTCTGCCTTTGGATTTCCAAATGAAAGCACCAATAATGAAGGCTCGGGTCCCGTCGCATTATGCATTCCTCATAACAAAGCCATGTTCCTTTCACCAATTGATCGCTTACTTCATCTTATCATTTCATATGTGCTTTGTCCATATGGAACCAAACATACTGTGCTTAGCGACAGATTATTGGTGACTACATATGATACAATTCTGCACCCATCCAAATCTAGCCTACTTTATATTTGTTGACTTCATTCTATGTGTACGTGGGTGTCATAGCCTTCTTTAGGGCATGACCTTGAGTTACTACTTTGAAACTCAAGGTCTCAATCTTTCATGCACCCAAGCATCATGGTAATCATATATCGCTACATCAGTGGCTGCTGGCTACAAAATTCAAGGTGACGACTTTGTTCTAAAAGCTTATCGACAGTCGCCACTCGAGCAATCAAATGCTTCCGCTCCCAACGATCATGATGAAATGGAGCATGATGAGCCTCCTCCACCTTCGAGTCCCATGCCCATGGATATTCCCACCATGTTCACAATGATTATGGATCGTTTTGAAACAGGGGAGGGATGTTTTGATAATATCAATGCTCGTCTCTTTGTTTTTGACCAGAGTCATCGAGCTCTAATAAAGTAATTCCATGCCTACTCTGCTACTTTTCCTCGTGCACCTTTACTTACTCCTCCATCCGTTGAGGATGCTCCTACTGATAAAATCTAGTCACCATAAGATGTTAACCATTATGTTGTCTTTTATGTCCAACTTTATGTCTTTAGGATATTGTTTTAAGATCTTTAGGATTTATCTTTATCGGTTTTCATGATTTTAGACTTCTATGCTATGTTATGTTTTTGCATCTTTTGCTTAGTAAATTTATCCTCTGCTTGCTTATCCTTGAATTCTATCTTTGATATAACAAAAAAGGGGAGAAAGACCTTAACTTTGCATTATGTTGCTCACAAATCATGAATTGATCATGCATATGTTGAAACATGAATTATGAATTGATTATGCATATTTTGGAACCTGGATTATATGTTAAACTTAAACTTAAATTTTAGGCAATTTATTTAGGGGGAGTTATGTTTTTGATTAAACTCAAACACAAGCAAATTTATCTTAAGCTTTGTTATAACAAAAAGGGGAGATTATTAACCATGAATTCAGTTTTGATCTAAGCAACAAACTTAAGTTAAATTAATACTCGACCTTATATTTATGTTTAAATTGAAAAGAATCTTTAAAAATACTAAGATTGTAATCATTGAGATTTGTTTGAATCAAAAAATGATTTTACAAACAAGTTTTGGAGACTAGTATCGATACAAAGAACATATGTATCGATACTATGCATAAAGCCCTCAAATGTATCGATACAATGAATATGAGTATCGATACAGGTTGCTTAGTATCAATACTAACTCCTTCAGTATCAATACAGGGCTTGGCAGTAGCCAAAGTTTGCATGAAACCCTCAAATATATCTATACAAGTGTGTATGTATCACTACATGTTGATCAGTATCGATACTGACCCCATGGGTATCGATACAGAGCTTGGTAGTAGCCTACATTTGGCTGAAACCCTTATTTGTATAGATACAAAGGTGTATGTAGTGATCAGCTTGCTTAGTATCGATACTGAGATCCTAGTATCGATACAACAAGTTGTAACAGTCACTTTTTTAAACTGAATATCGATACTATAGCATGAGATTAAACAGAAATTAGCATTTAT
Organism: Adansonia gregorii; assembly: GCA_038382025.1. Taxonomy (NCBI): domain Eukaryota; kingdom Viridiplantae; phylum Streptophyta; class Magnoliopsida; order Malvales; family Malvaceae; genus Adansonia; species Adansonia gregorii. The sequence goes on from JBBYHO010035698.1 coordinate 3,334, forward strand.
GAAGGCTACAATAGCTCTCCAACCACCAAATGAAATGCCCAACATCTATGAATCAATTTAAAGCTATAAATGGAGGTTTCAAATAGCTAAAGGTGCAAAGATATAGATTGCATTGAATCATTAAAAAACAAAAGCTCAAAATCATCAAAATCATTATTTTCTGCTTGTATCAACTCATACTCTTTCAAGTTCATTTTGAATCTCATACTTTTTGTACTTAAATTCCAGCAAACACCCACCTACTAAAGGTTCAACTCGTTTGCAAAATTCTTCTTTCCTTTGACCAAAAGGGGTTGAATGAAAGTGAGTGAAAATATTTGAGAGTTTAAGGTATAATTCTCAAGGTATTTGAAAGGCTCTATCCAAGCCTTAAGAGATAGTTATGTAAGGTTATACCTTGTCCTTAAAGGTATTTCTTAGTGAATTATGGAAATCACCTTGGTAAAAAAGTATCAAGAAGAGAAGATGTAGGTGCTGAATTAAAGGACCAAACCTTTATACATCCTTTGTTGATTTTTCTATCTTCCTTATCTTGTTTATTTTTCAAAATTACAAACTTTTTATAAAACCAATTCACCCCCTCTTAGTTTAATCTCTCTATTAAAGCTAACACTTGCCTTTCATGGTTGGGCACCATAAACTCATTCTCCTTTTTAGGATAAATGACATTGATGCTTTGGTTTCATAAGAAAAGCTTCTCTTTCGATCAATTTTTAGAATTAAAGTTACTCTGTCAATTGGGACAAACATGGATTTATATAAAAATGTCCTTTTTTTCATGATTGGGCACCATAAACACATTCTGCTTATTGGGATAAATAACATTAATGCTTTGGTTTCATGTGAAAAACTTCTCTTCCCACCTTTTTTTTAGAATCAGAGTTCGTTTGTCAAATTGGATAAATAGGATTCACATAATAATCCCATTTCTTTTCATGATTCGGCACAGTAAACTCATTCTACTCACTGGGATAAAGGTACCCTATCAATTAGGGCAATGATGGATTCACATATTGATCTCCTTTCTTTTCAAGATTAGGCACCATAAGCTCATTCTCCTAATTGGGACAAATGGCATTTATATTTTGGTTTCATATGAAAAGCTTTTCTTCCCACCATTTTTTGGAATAAAAGTTCGTTTGTCAATTTGGATAAACATGGATTCACGTAATAATCTCCTTTCTTTTCATGATTGGGTAGTGTAAACTCATTTTACTCATTGGGATAAATGACATTGACGCTTTGGTTTCATAAGAAAAACATCTCTTGCCACCATTTTTTATAATCAAAATTCATTTGTCAATTTCGATAACCAGGTATTCATGTAATAATCTCATTCCTTTTCATGATTAGGCATTGTAAACTCGTTTTACTCATTGGGATAAATGAGATCGATACTTTGGCTTCATAAGGAACGCTTTTCTTTCGATCATTTTTTGGAATTAAAGTTTCTCTATCAACTGAGACATGCATGAATTCACATAATAATCTCATTTTTTCATTATTCGGCACCATAAACTCTTTCTCCTCTTTAGGTTAAATGGCATTAATACTTAGATTTCATAAGAAAAATTTCTCTTCCCACCATTTTTTAGAATAAAGAATCGTTTGTCAATTTTGATAGATGCGGATTCATGTAATAATTTTTTTTCTTTTAATGATTGGGCACTGTAAACTAGTTCTACTCATTGGGATAAATGAGATTGATGCTTTAGCTTCATAAGAAACGCTTATCTTTCTATCATTTTTTGAAATTAAAGTTTCACTGTCAATTAAGACAATCTCCTTTCTTTTCATTATTTGACACCATAAACTCATTCTCTTCTTTTGGATTAATGACATTGATACTTTGATTTCATAAGAAAAGCTTCTCCTTCGATCATTTTTTAGAATTAAAATTACTTTATCAATTGAGACAAACATGGACTCACATAATAATCTCCATTCTTTTCATGATTGGGTATCATAAACTCATTCTCCTCATTGGGATAAATGACATTGATGCTTTGGTTTCATATGAAAAACTTTTTTCCCACCATTTTTTTAATCAAAGTTTATTTGCCAATTTCAATGAACTTGGATTCACGTAATAAACTCCATTCTTTTTATGATTGGGCCTTGTAAACTCGTTTTACTCATTAGGTTAAATGACATTGATGTTTTGGTTTCATAAGAAAATTTTTTCTTCCCACCATTTTTTAGAATCAAAATTCATTTCTCAATTTAGATAAATAGGGATTCATGTAATAATCATTTTTCTTTTCGTGATTGGGGCATTTTAAACTCGTTCTACTTATTGGGATAAATGACATTGATCTTTAGTTTCATAAGAAAAGCTTCTCTTTTGATCACTTTTTAGAACTAAATTTACTTTGTCAATTAAGACAAACATGGATCCACATAATAATCTCCCTTTTTTTCATGATGGGCATCATAAACTCATTCTCCTCATTAGGATCAATGACATGGATGCTTTGATTTCATATGAAAAGCTTCTATTCACACCATTCTTTAGAATCAAAGTTCATTTGGCAATTTGGATAAACACAGATTCACATAATAGTCTCCTTTCTTTTTATGACTGGGCACTATAAACTCGTTTTACTCATTGGGATAAATGACATTGATGCTTTGGTTTTATAAGAAATGCTTTTCTTCCCACCATTTTTTAGAATCAAAGTTCATCTGTCAACTAGGACAAACATCGATTCACATAATAATCTTTCCTTTTCCATGATTGGGCACATAAGCTCGTTCCACTCATTGGGATAAATGACAATGATGTTTTGGTTTTGTAAGAAAAGCTTATCTTTTGATCATTTTTTAGAATTAAAGTTTCTTTGTCAATAGGGACAAATAAGGATTTACATAATTATCTCCTTTCTTTTCATTATTGGGCACCATAAACTCATTCTTCTCATGGGGATAAATGACACTGATGCTTTGATATCATAAGAAAATCTTCTCTTTTGCTCATTTTTTAGAACTAAACTTACTTTGGCAATTGCGACAAACATGGATTCACATAATAATCTTCTTTCTTTTCATGATTGGGCACCATAAACTCATTCTCCTCATTGCGACAAATGACATTGAGGCTTTGGTTACATAACAAAAACTTCTCTTGCCACCATTTTTTAGAGTCAAAGTTCATTTGTCAATTTCGATAAACACGGATTCACGTAATAATCTCCTTTCTTCTCATGATTGTGTACTATAAACTCATTCTACTCATTGGGATAAATGATATTGATACTTAGTTTTGTAAGAAAAACTTTTCTTCTCACCATTTTTTAGAATCAAAATTTCTTTGTCAATTTGGATAAACATGGATTCACGAAATAATTTTCTTTCTTTTCATGATTAGGCACTGTGAACTTGTTCTACTCATTGTGATAAATGACATTGATGCTTCGGTTTCATAAAAAAATTTCTCTTCTCACCATTTTTTAGAATAAAGGTTCATTTGTTAAATTTTGTAAACATGGATTCACGTAATAATCTCCATTCTTTTCATAATTGGGCACTGTAAACTCTTTATACTCATTAGGATAAATGACACTGATGCTTTGGTTTCATAAGAAAAACTTCTTTTCCCACCATTTTTTAGAATCAAAATTTGTTTTTCAATTTGGATAAATAGATTCACGTAATAATCTCCTTTTTTTTCATGATTAGCACCGTAAACTTGTTCTATTCATTGGGATAAATGACATTGATGCTTTGGTTAAAGTTACTCTATTAACTTGGGACAAACATAGATTCACATATTAATCTCCTTTCTTTTCATGATTTGGAGCCACAAGCACAATCTCCTTATAGGGATAAATGACATTGATGCTTTGGTTTTATATGAAAAGCTTCTCTTCCCACTAGTTTTTAGAATCAAGGTTCATTTGTTAATTTGCATAAATACAGACTCACGTAATAATCTCCTTTCTTTTCATTATTAGGCACTGTAAACTCTTTTTACTTATTAGGATAAATGACATTAATGCTTTGGTTTCATAAGAAAAACTTCTCTTCACGCTCTTTTTTAGAATCAAAATTCAATTGTAAATTTGGATAAACATGGATTCACGTCATAATCCCATTTCATTTCTTGATTAGGCACTGTGAACTTGTTCTATTCATTGGGATAAATGACACTGATGCTTTGGTTTCATAAGAAAAGCTTCTCTTTCCTTCATTTTTTTAGAATTAAAGTTTCTCTATCAGTTGGGACTAGCACGGATTCACATAACCATCTTATTTCTTTTCATGATTAGGCATGAGAAACTCATTCTCCTCATTAAGATAAATGGCATTGATGCTTTGGTTTCATAAAAAAAGTTTCATGTTTAATCAGTTTTTAGAATTAAAGTTTCTCTATCAATTTGGACAAATACGGAGTCACATAACAATCTCCTTTCTCTTCATGATTGGGCACCATATACTCATTCTCCTTATTAGAATAAAAGACATAGATGCTTTTGTTTCATATGAAAAACTTATCTTGCCACCATCTTTTAGGATCAAAGTTCATTTGTCAATTTGGATAAACATCGATTCACATAACAATCTCATTTCTTTTCTTGATTTGGCACTGTAAACTTGTTCTAGTCATTGGGATAAATGACACTGATGCTTTGGTTTAAAAAAAAGGTACTATTTCAATCATTTTTTAGAATTGAAGTTTCTCTATTAGTTGGGACAAATACGGATTCACATAATAATTTTCTTTTTCTTCATGATTGGGCATGATAAACTCATTAGGATAAATGACATTGATGCTTTGGTTTAACAAGAAAAGCTTCTCTTTCGATCATTTTTTAGAATTAAAGTTTCTCTATCAATTGGACAAACACGGATTCACATAATAATCTCTTTTTGTTTTTCATGATTGGGCACCATAAACTCATTCTCCTCATTCGGATAAATGACAATGATGCTTTGGTTTCATATGAAAAACTTCTCTTCCCACCATTTTTTAGAACCAAAGTTCATTTATCAATTTGGATAAGCACGGATTCATGTAATAATCTCTTTTCCTTTCACAATTGGGCAATGTAAACTCGTTCTACTCATTGGGATAAATAACATTGATGCTTCAGTTTCGTAAGAAAAGCTTCTCTTTTGATCACTTTTTTGAACTAAAGCTTTTCAGTCAATTGGAACAAACATGGATTGACATAATAATTTCCTTTCTTTTCATGATTGGGCACCATAAACTCATTCTCCTTATTGGGATAAATGACATTTTGGTTTTATAGGAAAAGCTTTTCTTTTGATCATTTTTAGAATTAAAGTTACTCTATCAATTAGGACAATCAAAGATTGATGTAATAATCTCCTTTCTTTTCATGATTAGGCACCGTAAACTTATTTTCCTCATTGGGATAAATGACATTGATACTTTGGTTTCATATGAAAAGCTTCTCTTTCCACCATTTTTTAGAATCGAAACTCATTTGTCAATTTGGATAAACACAGATTCACGTAATAATATCTTTTCTTTTCATGAGTGTTCACTGTAAACCCATTCTGCTCATTAGAATAAATAACATTGACTCTTTGGTTTCATACGAAAAATTTTTCTTCCTACCAATTTTTAGAATCAAAGTTTGTTTGTAAATTTGGACAAATACGGATTCACGTAATAATCTCTTTTCTTTTCATGATTGGGCCCTATAAACTCATTCTACTCATTGGGATAAATGTCATTGATGTTTTGGTTTTGTAAGAAAAGTTTCTCTTTTGATCATTTTTTAGAACTATAGTTTCTCTGTCAAGTAGGACAAACATGGATTCACATAATAATCTCATTTATTTTCATGATTGGGCATTATAAACTCATTCTTCACATTGGGACAAATGACATCGATGCTTTGGTTTCATATAAAAAAGCTTCTCTTCCTACAATTTTTTAGAATCAAAGTTCATTTATCAATTAGGATAAACATAGATTCACGTAATAATCCCCTTTCTTTTCATGTTTGGGCATTGTAAACTCGTTCTACTCATTAGGATAAATGACATTGACACTTTGGTTTCATAAGAAAAACTTTTTTTCCCACTATTTTTTAGAAGCAAAATTTGTTTGCCAATTTGAATAAACACGGATTCACATAATAATCTCCTTTCTTGTCATGATTGGGCACTGTAAACTCATTCTACTCATTGGGATAAATGACATTAATGCTTTGGTTTCATATGAAAAGCTTCTCTTCCCACCATTTTTCAGAATCAAAGTTTATTTGTCAATTTGGATAAGCATGGATTCATGTAATAATCCTTTTTCTTTTCATGTTTGGGCACTATAAAATCATTCTACTCATTAGGATAAATGACATTAACACTTTGGTTTCATAAAAAAAACTTCTTTTCCCACCATTTTTTAGAACCAAAATTGTTTTATCAATTTAAATAAACACAAATTCATGTAATAATCTCCTTTCTTGTCATGATTGGGCACTATCAACTCATTCTACTCATTGAGATAAATGACGTTGATGCTTTGATTTCATATGAAAAACTTTTCCTCCCACCATTTTTTAGAACCAAGTTTCATTTGTCAATTTGGATAAATACAGATTAACCTAATAATCTTCTTTCTTTTCATGATTAGGCACTATAAACTCCTTTTACTCATTGGGATAAATGACATCGATGCTTTGGTTTCATAAGAAAAGCTTTTCTTTCCACCAATTTTTTAGAATCAAAGCTCGTCTGTCAACTAGGACAAACACTGATTCACATAGCAATCCTTTCCTTTTCATGATTAGGAACCATAAGCTCGTTCCACTCATTAAGATAAATGACATTGATGCTTTGGTCTTATAAGAAAAGCTTATGTTTTGATAATTTTTTAGAATTAAAGTTTATCTGTCAATTGGGACAAACACGAATTCAAATATCAATCACCTTTCTTTCCATGATTAGGCACCATAAACTCATTATCCTTATTGTGGTCAATGGCATTGATGACTTTGGTTTCATTTGAAAAGCTTATCTTCCCACCAATTTTTAAAATTAAAGTTCATTTGTCAAATTAGGTAAACAAGGATACATGTTATAATCTTCTTTCTTTTCATGATTGGGCACTGTAAACTTGCTCTACTTATTAGGATAAATGACATTGGTGCTTTGGTTTCATAAGAAAAACTTCTGTTCCCACCATTTTTCAGAGTTAAAATTCATTTGTCAATTTGGATAAACATAGATTCACGTAATAATCTCCTTTCTTTTCAAGATTGGGCACTGTAAACTCATTCTACTCATTGGGATAAATGACATTGATGCATTAGTTTCATAAGAAAAACTTCTTTTCGATCATTATTTGGAATTAAAGTTTCTCTGTCAATTTGGACAAACATGGATTCATAAAAAAATATCCTTTCTTTTCATGATTAGGCACCATAAACTCATTTTCCTCATTGGGATAAATAACATTGATGCTTCGGTTTCATCTAAAAACTGCTATTTCTACCGTTTTATGGAATCAAAGTTTCCTTGTTAATTTGCATAAACATGGATTCACGTAATTGTAGACACCTCATTTTGTCTGGGCTAATTTTTAGCAATCTAGAGCATCGACATAAGAGGGGAGATTCCAGCTCATTTTACACTTCCAAAAACACATTCACACACCAAGAAAACTAGAATCCCGTAGCTCTTCACCCACCACCCAA
>JBBYHO010035709.1:1626-27280 GCA_038382025.1 Adansonia gregorii
AAAAAAAAAAATCAACCATATTTTGGTGAAAATAAGTGAAAAAAATAAAAATAATATGATTTTAAAATAATAAATTTTACATAAGCTACACTTATTTATTATTTGAAAAAATAAATCTCTTATTTTTTTTAGCTTTAAATTTTTTTATCGAAATAAACTTTCGATTTTTAAATTTTGAATGATTAAATTTGATGTATGTTTGAAATAATAATAAAATCTAAAAATTAAATTTATAATTAAATTTATAAATACTTAGAAAAAACAATATATAAAATAATGATAATATTTTTTTAAAAAATTTTGATTGATGCTTCTTTGAATATTTTATTAGGTCATGGAATAAATAGCATAAGACAATCTTTTCAAAATTTTGTTACTTGATTAATTAGAAATTTAACCGAAATTGCCTACTTTATTTAACAATGGAAAAAACTACACATCATTGCTTAAAAAAAAAAAAAATCTTACGAATGAGCAACGAAGCATTTTGTGCGTTCATAGAATAATTAGGAAAATTAATTGAAATAATAAAAATGACTTGATTTACCTATGAGATATATATATATATATATATATATATATAAAATAGAAGTTAACATAAAAGGAAGAGAGTTCGAAGACTTTCTCATTTCCTAGCTTCACTTATTGTCTACATTCTTCGGAAACTGCAAAAAGCTTAATACATGATGAGATGGGATGTGAAAATCCGAAATTATTTTTAGTACATGAGATATAATAGAAATTCTTTTCACTTAAAATCAACTTAATATAACTATTAATTAATTTATGAGCATCATTTAGCTCCTAATTTCTGAGAATTATACAAATTTTAAAAAAAAAATACGTAATCAAGATAATGTAAAAAGTAATTAACAATCAAAGAAGAGAAATTCTTGAATACATCTTTTACAACTTGCTCAATTCCAAGCAAAAACTATAAGCTGACATGCGAAGCTAACCTTTTAACTGTTTTCAATTAAAATTTATTAACCAATTATTAAAAGCGATAAAGTACTTAAAAAACGATAATTTAGAATTTCCAAAAAAAAGAAAAATGAAAAACAAGAAACAAAACCCTCAAATTTCCATTTAAGGGTATCTCAGCTATCAGCACCATAACCATGAAGAAGTTTACTGATCTTAGAGATTGATTGGCAGCAACGACGTGTTGTACGTGCACCCATGGGCATCAATTATTCACATTTAAATATTTGATATAATAAGTGATATTTGTCTTTTTAAATTTGCCAGAAGTTCCAAAAAAAAAAAGTATCATAAGGAATTTATAAAGATTTAAATATATTTTTAAATTTCAAATTTATATTACAATTTAATTTAATTTTAAATGAATAATTTAATATATTAATAATTCTAGACATAAGTCGGCCTAATTTAAATATAATTTATTAGTGTATCAATAATTTTGAATATGTGAGTTAATAATCAATACCCTGAGATCATTTGAAAAGATAAACTCCGAACTGAAACCAAACATTTTATCTCGTGAAATCTGATTTTTAAACTAAAAAGAAAATTTCAAATTATTTTACTCGTTATTACAACTTTTAAGTTGAGAAGCATTTTTTCTTTTAATTAAAAGGGATATTATTTTTAAATTGATAAGTTATTATTAAATTTAGGATTTAATATATTTGATAAGAGTAGATTAAGATATTTCATATGTTATTTAAAAGTAGAATAAAGTTTATATGAAGATTTATATACTTGAATAAATTTAATTTTTGAATTTTTAAAAATTTTAAAAATCGAGTAATTGATTGAATAAAGTTATTTTGGTTAACATTATATGTCATTTGATCCTATATGGTGGGATTCGAAAATCCATAAGTGTTTTATGTACATGTTATAAAATCAAAATTCTTTTCACTCAAAATCGACTTGATCTAACTATTAATCAATTTATGAGCATAATTTAGCTCCTAATTTCTAAGAATTATACAAAATTAACAATTCTAGAATAACAAAATGACATAACCAAGACGATGTCGAAAGGAATTAAAAATAAAAGAATACTTTCAATTATTTTTTGTCAAATTAAAATACTAAAATTAAGTTGTTGTGGTGAAAACTAGAACAACCTACTTTTATATTTGTAGTCACAAAATATTAAAAATTAGTGAGTTTTCCAGCAATTTAAATCATGAAGCATGGTAATTGAGGCTTTCACCTCTTTTTCTAAAAATTAGTAGGAATTGCAGCTCAATAAGTGTCAAGGCTGCTCACAAGACCTACTAAAAGAGCTGCTCCTGGTTTCGTTGAATGCTAAAGCAACAGGAGGAGCTGATTTGGCTTGTCACTTGACAATAAGCTAGGAGCTCAATATTCGGGCAGAATGAAGAGAAAGCTCCAGGGCAAGTTGGTTTCACAGCTTATTTCTTTAAAATTGCCTGGTATGTAATGGGGATAGAGTTAAATGATAAAATGTTGAACTTCTTTGAAAGGAGGGACACGCTGGCAACCTTTAACTCAATAACAGGAGCTATGGTACCAAAAAATCAGAGCCCCAGCAGCATTAAGGATTACGTGCCTATTTCCTTTTACTCAGGCTCTACAAATACATCACAAGAATAATAGCAAATAGTCTAACAAAACACCTCTCGGACCTGATTAGTAGAAGTTAGAGTGCCTTTGTGCAAGGGAGGATTATAATAGATAACATCATAGATATGAAATGAAGTCGGTAAGAGGCTACGGGGCAACTAACTTTTCACCTGGATATGAAATGAAGATACACCTCCAAAGGGTCTTTGACACGCTACCTTGAGATTTCATCCTTGAATTACTAACTGCCACGGGGATGCCAAAATAGTTTGTGGAATGGATAGAGAGTTGCATCAGCACTTCTAGGTTCTCCATCCCTCTCAATGGAAGACTAGCGGGATATTCAAAGGGGCATGAGAAGTTAGACGAAGGGATCTCTTATCCCATTATCTATTTGTCATATCAATGAAGGTCATCTCAAAATTTTTAGATGTTAGAGTCAGTCAAGGATTGTCTAGCTATCACCTAAAATGACACAGAGTTAAGCTAAAGCATTTATTTTTACAGATGTCCTTTTAATATTCTCCAAAGGCAACTTGGAGTCTATTTTGGTTTACAATGCGTCCTTCAGCAATTCTATATTTTTTTAGGATTCTAGTTGAACCAAAAAAAGGGTGAAATTTTTTTAATTGGTATTACCCCTACTAGGCTTAAGGATATTCAAGAGATAACTGGATTCAAGATTGGGAAGCTATGTAGTTAAATATGAAGGGCTCCTCATGATCGCAAGAAGATTATTTGAGACAGGCTGCTCTTTTCTTCTTGAGAAGATCTCAGTTCAAATCGATGGATGGGCAGTTAAAACATTAAAATATGCAGGCAGGATGTCGCTAATCTAGTTTGGCTTTTCTTAGGTCTAGAACTACTAGTGCAAGCACTTTGTGCTACCGAAGGTAGTCATAAGGAAGATTAACCATATGTGCTCCAGTTTCCTTTTAGAAAGGGTAAGAAGGCATATTAAAGGCCGTACGAGTTAGTTAGAGTAAATTTTGTTGTCCTAGGTCTGAGTTGGAATGGGATTGAGGACTCACTAGCTTGGAACCAACTTGGATAATGCAATAACTTTGGTTTATCCTGGTTAGCACAAGATCACTATCGATTACCTGGATCAAACAATATGCTAAAAGGAAGAACTTTATGGCAACTCCAAATGACATAGAATTACAATTGGGGGAAACTATTGCAGTTGGAGGAAACTATTGAAGATGAGGAGCCTTTCTAACAAAACATCTCTCGGACCTGGTTAGTAGAAGTCAGATTGCCTTTGTGCAAGGAAGGACTATAATAGATAACATCATAGATATGAAATGAAGTCGGTAAGAGGCTATGGGGCAACTAACTTTTCACATAGATATGAAATGAAGATACGCCTCCAAAAGGTCTTTGACACACTACCTTGATTTCATCCTTGAATTACTAACTGCCACGGGGATGACAAAATAGTTTGTGGAATGGATTAAGAGTTGCATCAGCACTCCTAGGTTCTCCATCTCTCTCAATGAAAGACTAGCGGGATATTCAAAGGGGTACGAGAAGTTAGATGAAAGGATCTCTTATCCCATTATCTATTTGTCATATCAATGAATGTCTTCTCAAATTGTTAGATGTTAGAGTCAGTCAGGATTATTTAGCTATCACCTAAAATGACATAAAGTTAAGCTAAAGCATTTATTCTTTACATATGTCCTTTTAATATTCTCCAAAGGCAACTTGGAGTCTATTTTTGGTTTACAATGTATCCTTTAGCTATTCTATATCTTTTTAGGATTCTAATTGAACCAAAAAAAAACGGTGAAATTTTCTTAATTGGTATTACCCTTGCCAGGCTTACGGATATTCAAGAGATAACTACATTCAAGATTGGGAAACTGTGTAGTAAAATATAAAGGGCTCATCATGATCACAAGAAGATTATTTGAGACGGGCTACTCCCTTCTTCTTAAGAAGATCTTAGTTCAAATCGATGGATGGGCAATTAAAACATTAAAATATGCAGGCAGGATGCAGGTAATCTAGTTTGCCTTTTTTTAGGTCTAGTACTATTGGTGCAAGCACTTTGTGCTACCGAAGGTAGTCATAAGAAAGATTAACCATATGTGCTCCAGTTTCCTTTTGAAAAGGGCAAGAAGGCACATTAAAAGGGGTAAGAGTTAGTTGGAGTAAATTTTTTTGTCCTAAGTCTGAGTTGGAGTGGGATTGAGGACTCATTAGCTTGGAACCAACTTGCATAATGCAACAACTTTGGTCTATCCTAGTTTGCACAAGATCAATATTGATTACCTGGATCAAAGTATATGCTAAAAAGAAGACTTTGTCGTAAATCCAAATTACATAAAATTGCAATTGGAGGAAACTATTGTAGTTGGAGGAAATTATTAAAGATGAGGAGCCTTTCTATGCAATTTATGAAGCAACAAAATAGAGAGATAGTCTAGTCCTTGCTAGGCAAAAATATCAAGTAGCAAAGACATGGAATGAGCGAAGAGTTAAACAAAAGAGGGTAAATTAGCAAAGGTCACCATGGTATCCCCTCTTCATTCCCAAACATTCCCTTGTCCCTTGGATGGTAATTCTAAATAGACAGTTAACAGAGGACAAGCTTATTAGAAGGGGCATAGATGTTGAAGACCATTGCATCTTCTATTAGGCTAAACATAAGACTAGGAATCATCTATTTTTGAATGTGCTTTCTCCAATGATATATAGGGATAGGTACTTTATCTTTGTCAATTGTAAAGAACATCAGGAGACTGAAAAACAAAGATACATTGAGCAACAACCTAGTTAAAGAGGAAGGCTATAATCTATATATCGGCAAGTTTACCCTGTAAAACCTACATCTACATGATTTGGTGAGAAAGGAACAACAGGCAATTTAGGCACTCATAAAGCACAAAGCAATCATTGGAAGAATCCAGGACACTGTTTGTTTCATCAAGACTTTCAAGAGCAAAGGCAATAGTTGCTTACCCTGTTAACATAAAAATATGTACTACTTAGGGTAGTCCTTTGTCTAACCAATATATATTAATTGTTAGGCACCTGATAGTTGAGATTATTTGTAAGGTGGATGTGTTGCTAGCTTTCATGATGTATCAAATGCGAATTCGACACACCAAGCTTAAACAAATAAATTTTATTTTTCCGTATTGAGATGAGATAAAAATGTTAAATGAATTGCTCACCCAACTTAACCCTAAATGGTTATTATGAAATGATCGAATATCTCAGAATTGCCACCAACCTAGTTTTGACTAAGTCAGATTGGTCACTACCATAACTCATATTATAAGGACGAAATCCTCAAAAACAAGCTTTGAAGTCTACATTTATACTAGAGTTCGCATGAAAGAGTTTAGAAGTGAGTTAAAATCATGACTAACGATTGATACCTCTCATTATGCTAAAAAATTAATACATTTTAGTTACATGTTAACTAAAGTCTTTAATATAATTGGTTTTGATTTTTTCGGTATTTAATTATAATTTCCCATTTTTGAAATTATTTATAATTAATATTATTTTTCATTTTAAGTAAATCAAATTTCTATTTTTTAAAATTAAAGTATTTTTTGCACTCGTCCAAAAAACTTAAAGGAATACGGAAGTTTTTATTTTTGGGAAAAATTAAAAATTTTGATTTACTTTTTGAATAGGGTATTCCTTTATATAAAATAATCGATGAAGTAACTTTCTTATACTAGAAGCACACTTATGGACTATTTTAACTCTAAGATATTACCTTAAATTATTGAAAAATATTATATTATAATTAATATACTATCATATTAAATTTAAAGCATAACATCATGAAAATTATCCTAAAGTACATATATGAAATTGTAAAATGATCCTTTAGTTATGGAAAATAATTTAAATGGACCTAGCATGCATGAATATTATAGAATGTCCTTAAATCATAAAAATGATTTAAATGTATAAAATTTTGCATAATAACCCCTAAGTCATGGAAAATAACTTAAATATATCTAGAATATATGAAATTACATGAAAGTCCCTAAATCATGAAATGACCTAAATAACTCCAATATAGATAAATTTATATCAAGCCCCTATAACATGAAAATAACCTAAATGACATTAAAATGCATGAAATAACATAAAAGTCTTTAAATCTCGAAAAAGGACATCAAAATTTATAAAATTGCATTTAAATCCCTAGATCATAGAAACCTAAATGACATTAAAATACATAAAATGATGCAAAAGTCCCCAAGTAGAAAATTACCTAAATGACATCAAAATTCACAAAATTACATTTAAGTCCCTAGATTATGGAAAATTACCTAAATGACATATAAAATGCATAAAATCCCTAAGTTATGGAAGATGAGTAAGATGACATAAAAATGCATGGAAATCCCTAAGTCGTGGAAAATGTCTAAAATGACATGAAATGGCATAAAAAAACTAGGTCATGGAAAATGATGTAGAAATGCAAGAAGGTTGCAAAATGGCCACTAATATGCATGGAATTATTACAGGAAAATTGCAAAGCCTTTCTAGAATTTCTAACACTCTTAAATACATATCTAAGCATCATTTTCACCAATAATCATGCTAACATTGCATCACAGATGATTTTACTTTCAAAACACCACATTGACATGAACATACATAAATTTACAAATATGCATGATGATGTTGTCCTAATCATAACATATTCATGGAAAATGCATGGACATGTAAATCATTACAATAATGCATGGAGATACTATAAAATGCATGTATCACACCCATCATGTAATATAGATAACATAAAAGTAAAGTCATAATCAGGATGTAGAAAAATACATGATGAAAACTTACATGAAACTAAGAAAATCAACATAAAACATTTGGAAACCAACTTTTGATTTATGTTCGGTTGTAAGAAACCCAATTCTTTTTTTTTTTAATTTTTATTCTTATTTTTAAAGTTAAAAAAATAAAAGCTAAAACAATAGGCTTAAAAAATTTTTTATATTTGAAATCAAAGAATAAGAGTTGAATTTTAGAGATTTAATTGGAAGCTTAAATTGAGAAATCTAAAATCAATTAGGGGTTAAAATTTTAAGATTTTATTTTTACTGTAAATTTGGAAAAAAGATTGGTGTTTGATATTGATTTTTAATGCTTGATCCACCGATCTTTCCTATAAATAAAACCTAAAAATTTTGATCAAGACATACGTGAAATATATCATAATAAAAATATTTTAAAAAATTCTTAGAAAATCTTGAAATTCATAGTAGTATACTATGAAGCCTTGAACGAGAAAAGGAGTTACGTTTGCAAGATATTTTTTCTACAATTTTAATTACTGCAAATGTATTAAAAAAAAAAACTTCGACAGTTGATTGAGATTTGCAATTGGCAGTTACTATAGCTTCAAAAAGTTCGGTGGCTTTTAAAAGAAGTTGACAACATTTTTTGGGGGGGGTTAAAAACAACCTATCAAGTGCCAGATAAAAAAAAATGCTTCAATGTTAAGGGACCAAACTTTGGTCCCTACACGGCCCACGTGTTGATCCACGTGGATCCGACCCAAATATCCTTTTTTTTTTTTCATTTCTTTATATATTCTTCTTGTTACATATATCTTTACTAATTTTTTTCTGTATTATTTCAATTTATGAAGCTCAGTATTATTTCATTTCAATGGTTTATTTTTTTGTTGTTTATTTTCTTATTCATTTAATCATTTCATTTAATTTGCTATAATCAAATTTAGTTATATATATATATATTTATATCTATAAGTAAGAGAAAATTTTATATAATAATTTATCTGTACTTTAGAAATAATTCTTTTAATAAAAATTAATTGAGGTTTTTCCGACAATGGAACTCAAAGAGGTTGCAAATGGTTGACTTCTAAAAATTTTTTAAGTGAGAAAATTTCACCTAAATTCCATCATTACATGAAGAGTTTAGTTAATGATTTTCAATAATAAAGATTTTGGTTAATTTTTAATAACTTTACAGTAAAAAATCAATTAAATAGGAATAAAGATTTAATTTTTTTGCTTCTCTACATAGAATATTGAAATAATTCAACGACGGAGCATCTACATGGGAACAAATGGATTTCTTTGTATACTTTCGAGATGAAGAGATATTTCTTAAAATTCCACAAGCCTGGCGGGGAATTTCTTAAAAAATATTTTCAATGTTTAAATTTTGATTAAAAGTAAATGAATAAACTAGAAGTTTAAGATAAAATTTAAACCCCATTTACTTTTATATAACGTATTAAAATAAATCCAACGATGCAATTAATTTAAAGAAGTAAATGGATTTCTTTAAATACTTTTGAAGAAAATCAAGACTTTTTGAACCTACAAGACCTTTAGAGCAACACTAGGCTAACAAGATACTGATCTTTCTCCATATATGATCAAACTGCCAAATCTAGTTATGAACATAGACTAGATCCTATTCTTTTTAGGGTGCTTTAGTTAAACTTAAGATAACCTTAAAATGAATAGATTTATATAGGTGATCTAATCACACCTTAAAAAAGATTAGTGGTGACACTTACCTTTTATGTCTAGTTGTCAAATTCAAATTTGGAATGTTAAGACACATGGGATGAAACTAGGATGAAAGAAAAGGTCATTTATTACCTCAGTAAGACAGACTACGAGGTAAATTACTTATAAGTGGATAAGATATGTTGTGCTTTGGCTTGGATGTCCCAAAGACATAAGCAGTACATGTTGTATCATACAACTTAGCTAATCACAAAGATTGACTCAATCAAGTATTTTTTTGAAACGTTGACATTATCTAGGTGGACAGCTAAGTGGTAAGTGTTGTTGTCCGAATATGACATAGTTTACGTAAGCTAAAAGGCTATCATGAGAAATACCATCGTCGAATTCCTGGCAAGTAGAGTGCTTGATGATTATAAGTCTTTAGGCTTTGTTTTCTACGTAAAAACTTGATGAATATTTAAGTAGGAAAAGAAGAGGTATCATCCTAGAAACCAATTCAGAAAATATGCTTTAATGGTGCCTCAATCACCTTAAAGACATGGAATTGGGGTAGTTTTGATATCCATGAAGGGAGATTATTACCCTTTCACAACCAAACTAGATTTTGATTATACAAATAAAATGACGAAGCATGAGGTTTTTGTTATAGGGCTTCATGCGGCAATGAAAAGGAAAGTCAGAGTGCTAAAGGTTTTTGAAGATTCAGTTTTAGTATTCTACCAAATACAAAGAGAATCGAAATCTTGAGATTCAAAGTTAGTGCAATAGAGAAAATTGATTTTGGGTCGGATAAAAGAATTTAAAAAGGTAAACTTCATTCATTTGCCCTAGGACAAAAATTAAATAGTAGATCCTTGGCAACTCTTGCCACTATGTTTAAGATGAATAAAGGGAAAAAAGTAGTCATTAATTAAATGAGTCTTTATGGAACCCTAGCTCATTGTTAGAGCATCGAAGCTGAAGCAAACGGGTTTCAATTATATCATGATATCAAAAGATACCTCAAGATCGAGAATACTTAGATTATACTATCGAAAATGATAAAAGGACATTGAGAAGGTTGGCAATGAACTTTGCCTAAATGGGGAAATCCTATATAAAAAAGTCATAATTAGACAATATTGATGTGCGTGGATACCAACAAAGCCCAAAAAAATTTGGGAGAAGTGTATGAGGGATTTGTGGAATCCATGCCAATGGGCACAAGATAATGAGATAAATTATGAGGTCAAGATACTTTTGGATGGCCACGGAGGGTGGTTATATTAAATACACTTGAAACTACCATAAATATTAGATCTGTGCAAACAAAATTCATCTACCACTTTCACCCTTCCATGTTATGACTGTGCCCCAGCCTTTCTTAATAGAGGTATGGACATTATTAAGTTAATCACTCTGAAAGCTTTAAACTGTCATCAATCCATCTTAGTGGCAATTGATTTTTTCACCCAGGGGATTGAAGTGGCCTCTTATGCCAACATGACAAAGATAATGGTATGCAGATTTATAAAGAGTAATATTATTTGCTGATACCAAATTCCTAAGACAATTATAGTAGATAATATATCTAACTTAAAAAACAAAATGATGAAAGAGGTATGTGCTTAGTTTAAAATCTCACATCATAACTCAGTACAATATCACCTAAAGATGAATAGGGTTGTCAAGGTAAGTAATAAAAAAAATTAAAAAGATCATGGAGAAAATGGCTAAAACCTCACTTTCCATCCTCATCAAACTTTAAACCGAAATGGGGGCCACACATTTTTTGTTGGTCTATGGCATAGAAGTTGTTTTATCTATTAAGGTTGAAATCCCTTCTCTACTAGTATTAATGGAATCTAAGCTATAGGAAGCGAAATATGTTCAGAATCACTATAAGCAGTTAAATTTCATCGAGAAAAAGAGATTAAGAGCGATCTATCATGGGTAAATGTATTAGAAGAGGATGATGAGAGCCCATGATAAGAAGTTTGCTTAAGGCAAATTCATAAGGGGGAATTGGTGTTAAAAGAAATCATTTCCAGTCAAAAAGATGTTTAGGGCAAAAGGCTCATACTTAGAAAAGAACATACATGGTTTAGAAGGCTTTTCAAGAAAAGCACTAGTCCTAGTAGAGATGGATGAATATGGCTTACCAAACCCCAACAATCCTAATAATGTAAAAAAGTACTATGTCTAAAGAATATAGCCCAAAAAAATTTAAACGAAAACCTAAAGGGCATTTAAAGGTGGAAAAAAAATAAGACAAGTAAAAAAAATAAAGCTTGTTTCTATTTTAAACAAGTTAAAAGTCAAACCTGTTTCTTTTTAAACAAGTTAAAAGTTGAGCTTGTGTCATTTTGGCAAGTCAAACCTTACGTTTTCAACCATGGCCCTTATTCTAGATTCATTCAATTTTAGTTTTCTTTATTGTTTCATTGCAAAACAATCAAGGTAATCAATTACCTCACAACTTGAATGAAACAGTTGTCTATGATATTTACCCTATATCTGATCCTTAACATTAAAAAAAGAAGAGCAATGTAGATACCTAATTTCGTTTGGGCCCTCTCGTTGACATTTGAAAGTGCACAAAATTAAAGATCAAGTCAAAGTTGACTCTCTTTTTACGAGGTTTCATCATGTATCATTTGAAGATCAAATTTTCATAATCTAGGCATGTTTACTGATAATAGATATCGATACTAAAAAGTATCAATACAAGGTACCTATACATTTTAAATAAAAATTTAATTACAGCTTCCGGGTCCTTAATTTAACGATACAACCTATGCTTTTTACCCATGCAATGCTTATACTTGTATCGATACCTTTTACGAAAAATCAAAATTTCATTTGAAAAAAATTTTCATACCAATATTTGCATCATGAAGTTTCAAATTGTGAGATAAATTACTTGTTTTTATTAGAGTTTTGAATTGGTTTATTATTTTTATTTTGTTTCTATTTATTGAAATTTCATTTAGGAAGTTTTCCACTAATATTTTTAAGTATAGGATTTTAATTAAATCTTTCTTTCTTTCACATATTGAATTCTCCATTTATTTTTTATAAAGCACTCTCATGACATAGAATTTTGCACTAAGGCTTTTTCAAGCATGGAATTTTAATTCAAACCTTTTCCACAAGAAACTTTAGAGACCTTTTATACATTGGATTTTTAATTAAATTATTTTAATTAGATATTTTAATTAAATCTTATAGAATTTTTATAGAATTTTTTACTATACTTCTTTTAAATTAAACATTAAATTTTTAATTCATTTTTCTTGTAAATTCGTTCAATTCCTACATGTTAAGTGCTTGATTGTTATATATATACACTTAACTTTTCTAATTAGTAATTTTGCACAACTTTTCTAATTAGTATATTAATTGTCAAAGTGGCCACATAAACTAAGGCAATTAATTTTAAGTTATTTAAATTTAAATTCTTTAATCATTTTCTTTAATATAGTCTTTTTTATACATATGGTTTTCATTATATAAATTTTTTTAATTAATTTTTATTTTTCTTTTTATGCATTCATTTAATTTTCTTCCGAAGTTCCACATGGCTCTTATGCATAGAGGGACAACTCCTATCAAGCCTATCATGAAACCACTTTATATTTGGCCTATAGTCATGTACGTATATAATAGTAATTTTCATTTCATCAACTTTACATATAATAATTAAAAACAAGGGTGGCCAAAGTGTTAAAAAACCTCTTGGCCGAATCTTTATAAGGGGAAACTCCACCCTATTTTTTTCTCTCACATTTTTCCTCTCATATTCTAAAACATTTGGCTTTTCTAAGAAATTTGAAAGAACAAAGAAAGGTTTTCAAAGATATTTCAAATTATTTTCCACCAAAATTTTGATATTTCTTGTTTTATACTTCATTTCATTTTTCTTCTCTTTTTATGGGAGCTTAATAATCCTAAGCCATGCTTATGGGATTGTTTGTGCCAAAGGTTTAAACAACCTATTTTAAAGGCCAAACATTTAAGCTATGATCAAACATTTTCCTTTTTCTTCGCTAAATTTTATTTAAAGTTTCAAAAATCAAACTTTGAACAAAATTTGTTATGATACCTTGTAAGCTAAGTTTGTTTAATTCTTGGATATTATTCTAATACTTGCAATTTCCTTTGTTTTAATTTTTATTATTATCATTCCATTTTGCTTATTTTTCATATTATTTACATTGCATGAATGCGTTACATATTATTTTATGGTACATGTATATGACCTTATTAATTCCATTTTTTATATGTTTATATGGATGTTGTGGTGGTGTTTATATTGTTGCATGTGTGATTTCGATTCATGCAAGTTCATTTTATAATGAATTTCCTTTTTTATTTAAAAAGGCCATGCATGAAGTTGTGATTATTTGTTTTGTGTATTTTTTGAGAACGGTCAAATGTTTAAGGACAAAAATGTAATTTTTTCCAAATCTTTTACATGCCTTTTCAGGCCATTCCATGCCTTGGCTGAACCTTAAGGCATGAATAGTAATTTTCATGAATTTTTATTTTGTTCCATGTTAGGCCAAATCTTAGAGGGCCACTCTATGACTTTTCCAAAATTTTCAAACTTATTTAAGGGTATGTCCACGCTTGGTAGAATGTGTAAGGGCTATTTGCAAAGTTTAAACTTTGAAGGCCATTTCGTAACTGGCTTTACAGCAAACAGCTAATTTGTAATTTTTCCAAAATTAATTTCATGCAACTTAAAGCCATTCCATGCTTGGCCAAACCGTTAAGGGTCATTTAGTAATTTTCCCAAGCATGTTTAAGGATGTTACATGTATATTCAAGTCATGTGGGGATCATTCTATAATTTTTGAATGTTTGAGGACCTTTTAGCAATTCCTATAATGTTAGGCTATTTAGGTCATTCTTGAGCATAAATTTACCCATCCAAAGTAATTTAGTCAATTCTACCAAAATGAGTCCCTTTCTTAAATTTAGTTTCATACTTTCTATCGGAACTAAGTCCTTTAAGTTTTTTTTTTTCTACTTTTTGTCAAGATAGAGCCTTTTGAGTTTAGTTTTGTACCTCCCATTAAAACTAAATTTGTAAGGTTAAGTTTCAAACCTTCTATCAAGATCAAGCTTTTTTAAGTTTAGTTTCGTATCTACAATAGAAACTAAGCCTATTAGGTTTAACTCTGTACCTTTTGTCGAAACCAAGCCTATTATGATTAGTTTCATAGATTCCATTAAACTGAGTCCATCAGGGCTAGTTTCTAACTCTTTCTCCAAACCAATCCTTTCAAGTTTAGTTTTGTACTTTTCTATCAAAATTGAGTCATTATGATTAGTTTCGTATTTTCCATCAAGATTAAGTTCTAGGTTTCATCTTTTTAAGGTTAAGTGAAGTTTTAATTTTTAAATAAATTACTTGTTTTCTAAACTTGAGGAAATATCCCTAAGTTAAAATAGTCTATAGACTTCTTTCATATATCAAAGGGATTTTATCAATTATTTTAATACGGCTTTCCCTTTTACAAAAAGTAAATTAAAATTTTCTGAATTCCATGAAATAAAACCTTAAAATTCTATTGGGTTTTCTAGTAAGATGTAAAAGACATTTTGTCTTCATAAACAATAAAACCCAATTTACCATTAAACATAATATTAATGTTAGTATAGATTTCTGAAGTACAAAAATTATAATTAGGCACAAAAAATTAAAACCAATTTATATTAAGATTTAGGTTAACACATAATTAATAGGTATCGATTTACAAGCGTCACTAAGTGGATATGTCTCACTCTACTCGTAACTGAGTCTCGAATCTTTTTAATATGATCTAGGCTAGCATGCAAATCTTAAGGTTTGTTTTTAAGGGTTTCATAACCCTCAAAAGGTGAACTCTAAAAGGTGAACAATGTTACTTAGCCAAGATAAATTGGTGGTGACTCCATGTTAAACGGCCATTTTAGAATGGCCATCTATGGTTAAATTGGTATGCGATTCATTCCAACAATTTAGTCCTAACACTAGGAAAAGAAATTTACCCATCCAAGTCCTACTTATCAAGTTCTCACTTTGCGCATTGAGACAACTTGGCAACTTTATTGAGGAATTTCCAAAAGTTATGTGTTAGCTAGGATTTTAAATAATTTAGTTTTAGCCTGTATTTAATTCTAATTCCCTTGGTATTTCTAAATTTAATCTTTTATGAAAAAATTTGACATTTATTAATTATTTTTGCCACTAATCATTTTATTTATGTGGGACTTTTATTTTGGTGGGGTCATTTAGGATATGGGGATTGTAATGTAAGTCATAAAGGTTTGTTCATTCCCCCACACACATTGTACACGTGCATATACATTAGACTCCCTTCAAAGTGCTAGAAAGGGCATTTGTTATTTGATATTTTAGGAGGTGATGAAGTAGCTCTACCTTTATGAGATATTTAGCCTTTGCATGAACCAATGAAAAACCTACTAGGAGTAAATTAGCTACACCTTTGAAAGGTGCCAACAATTGCATAGGCCTAGAAAATACTTCCACTCAAATTGAACATTTTCAATAGAAACTCGTAGTAGGTAAGGATTGGGGTGCCTTGTTAGTCTTTTCTCGACTCGAAGAGTAATTTAAGAACTAACTTTTATATCAAACCTAAACCTCATGTAATGAACAGTAAAAACCTCACGTAGCTGGAACCTTACCCGATTCTAAATGTTACCTTTTTCCTTTTATTTTATATTTTGAACATGTAAATCAAGCGATAATGAATAAACATCATCGCTTATAGTAAAATCTTTGTTTCACCTCTGAAGGTGTCATTATTTTCTATCCAGATATCAAATGATGATGAATTAACATCGTCGCTCATAATATGATTACTTCTTTCACCTTGCAAAGCGTGATAAAGCCTTAACTACACAGTCCAAATGTGTAGGCCAGGCAACGATGTATAAACATCATCACCAGTAAGGAGGCCATTCCATTTGCCTTAATAGGCATTGTTGCCTTAATGGATTCAACTGGGGCAAAATTTATTTTTCTTATAGTAATTTTTATTATTTTTCTACGCTAACTCATTTTTTCATTTTTCTTTGTATATTACTTTACCGTAATAAATGCACTAAGCAACGATGAAAGAATATCATGTTGCCCAATTATAGATTAATTATTTTCTAAATGCACCATGATGCCTTAATTTTATGTTTTGTGGCAATTTTTTTGTATATATTGTTTGGACTATTTGGTGATTTCTATTTTATGATACATTACACTAACATTATAGCTCACTCACATATATATGCACATGCATGCAATTATTCATAACACATATTTTATGAGTGTAGGGAATATAACAAAGGTTGGTTCAAATTTAAGAAGTCTTGTAAGAGAATTCTTCTTTTTTGTCAGAAATACCAAGATTATTGAGCATCATTGACCATGGACAATGAAGGTGTTGCAAGATTGGAAAGAATAGAAGTCGTGCATCATGAGGCTCAAGAAGGAATGATGTGATAGTAGCAGAAAATGCAAGCTCAGATCCTTATGTTAATGAAATTAGTTGCCTTTAGGGAAAAGGCACCCTAGAATGTAAATCTGAGAAGATAAGTAAATATTATTGCTGGTTCATCCCAACCAATGTTATCTAAAAGGCAATCTGATTAGGAAGCCCATCATATAAGAACTATGCTTATAGTACACATTAAATCAATGCTTGCAAGGAGAAACAAGCATAAGGCCAATACCTACTCTTAATGATCTAATGGTTACGAAAGTCGATAGGTCCACAAGTAAGAAAATTTTAAACTTAAGGCTAAAAAACAAGCCAAAATTGAGCTTGGTATGGGAAAATATTAGCTCCTTGAAAAGAGGCTTAAACCAATGGAAGGAGTTGAGGAGTCTGACAACATTGATGCAGATGATTTAAGCTTAATGCCCGATCTGATTATCCCACCAAAATTTAAGGTGCCAAACTTTGATAAGTACAATAGCACTTCATCATCGTAGACCATATTGAGATATTTATTAAAAGTATGACAAGCACACTCAAAATGATTAGCTATTAATCTACTATTTCCAAGATAGCTTTTTTAGTGCATCGATAAGGTGTTATAATGAGTTAAATGAAAGCCAGATTCAAAATTGGATAGATTTGGTTAAAGCATTTCTCCGATAGTAAAATATATATCAGATTGGGTGCCAAGCCCATTATCTCTCTAGAATAAGGAGAAAAAATCTATTAAGACTTTTAGATAGTACGCTCAGAGGTAAAGAGATGCAGTCGCCCAAGTGCAACCATCTTTGTTAGAAAAAAAAGATAGTATCCCTATTTCTAAACATGCTATTTGCTTTCTTTTTTGACAAATTCATAATTACCATGAAAATTTCACTAATATATTGGTCTCTGGGAAAATAATTGAGAATGCCATCAGGTATAGAAAGATATAAGTTAGTAATGTACTAGATCACTCTTTAGGGAAGGAAAAACAACTGAAAAAGAGGAAAAAATCCAACCTATCCTCCACACGAGCTAACTATTTAGGGATCTTAGTCAATACCAATATCACCCTTACAATACATGTTATCTTGTCTTAAACAGCGCATCAATGCATTCTAAAGTCTTTAACAACTAATGCTTACAATTGCGTAAACACTTACATTTGTGCATTAGCTACGTATTCATGAGAACAATCAAACAAGGCTGAAATAGAATCAAAATCGGGTTGAGTTGATTGCCATGTCTTATACTGAGCTATTACTTGAGCTTATAAAAAAATCACCTTTTGACACTTACGCAAATTAAGCCCTTAGAGCCCCTGCATCCAAATTAGCACGATGTTGGCTAGTATTGTGAATATCATTATAGTAATCTAGGCCACTCAACAAAAAATTCTCCTTCTTTAAAATACAAGGACTAGGACCCTATCAAGGCTAGGATGTTGAGCTTTGAAGAAGGGAAAGCCAAATGTCATTAAGGGGCACACATTTTTAAGATAAGTACTGGAAATAGTTAGGTTTGTATGATGGTAAGCACAATAAGTAATCTTTGAATTAAAAAGTGTTTATCTTCAAATAAACATAATTTATAAAGCAAGATATTTTGAATTTAAAGTGTTTTGATAAGGCAAAATGTTTTCCAAGAAGTAAATGTCTTCAAAACATATTATAATCAAAAGTTTCAAGAATGCTGGTGATTACGATTACAAATAAAGTTATACCCTTATATTGTTTCCTTGTAAATGAAACCATGACCATTCAAATGATCCAATACTTCATGGATGTAAATTTAAGGTAACAAAGTATGATCCTTAGGGAATGGCTAAGGAATAAAAACTTAACCTAGGCAAAAACTTTTTAACCATAGAACAATCACAAGCATTTCCAAAGTTTTTGATGGTGAAATTTGAAGCATTCAAAAGAGTTTGTTTAAAAATAGTCTTCAACAGTGAAATCAGAAGCATCTAAAAGAGTTTGTTTAAAGACAAGTTGTAGACACCTAATGTTGTCTAAGTTTCCAAGCGAACATCATAAAACATCACTAAGGTAAAAAAGGCAAGCATAATTTTATCCACTATCAGTCCAAGCTAAGGCAAGTTGTTCTAGAAGCTCAGGGTAACCAAAATCCAAATTTTCAACTAATTGTATCGATATATGGCCTTAATGTATTGATACATGGCTACCATGGCACTATATTTGGGAAACCTTGGGTTGTATTAACACCAAAAAGTGATGTATTGATATATTCACATAATATATGACAATGTATCGATACAGTACTTTGTAGTAGCTAAGTTACAATTTTTGGACTAAATGTATCAATTTATTGTCCAATTGTATTGATATAATTAGCCAAATTGCCAAATATATCAATACAATTAGGTAAAAAATTCCCAATGTATATATGCATTGGGCTATTTTTATTGATTCATGGTAATTTTTTCCCTCTACAATATTAGTAAAAATACGAGTTTGGCCATATTTTTTGATCCATAAATTAGTTAAATTCATACTTGGCATTACCATTAGATTTCATTAATTTTTTGAGGCCCAAAAAGCTAGAAAACGAGACATTTTCATAAGAAAATATCATTTTTTCAAGGTTAGGGTTGATTTTTCTCTATTTTTAGACTGTATAAAATTAGTTTGCTTTACCAATTTAGTTGCCCCAGCCAATAGGAATAGAGAATGCTAAGCATAATACTTAGACCTACTCCATGTTACATATGGAAAAGATTAAAATGCCCTTACCTTATGCTTCAAAGTACTATTGTTCACAAAGGTTATAAAAGGAGGCTTTGGCTTAGCAAAAAAAATACTTCACAAACCATACACTTAATATTCTCAACTATTTATGTTACGCTCGATACCGGCCCCTAAAAACCTCTAAAAATCCATTATTTTCCACTTATCTTCCTCATGAAACTCCCCTTCATCTACAGCGCTGCCCAGAATGCTCATCCTAACACTTTTTTCTTATTAATCAATAATAAGAAAAGAAAAAAAAATAGAGCTAAAACAAAGAACAAAACTAAAAAAAACCAAGAAAATCGTAAGAAAAGTTGACGTTTAAAACTTAGAGAGACCAAAAATAAGGTTTTTTAAGCTATTTTGGCATATTCCTAACTTTTTCTCTTCATCTTACTTGCATCTAAACATATCTCATATCATTTTACTTAACCAATATGCACAAAGCCATGAGCTTCTTAGGAAAGCATGTATCTTTGAGGTTGGTTTGATGGTGTTTGAGTTTTTGTTGCTTTAATGATGCTTTTGACAATCTTTAATGGTTAAAAATCTCATTTTTCCTAGTTTATCTTAAAACAACCACTATTCATTGATCCACGTTGTATTGTCCCATTATCCATGCTTAATCATTGATGATATAATCTTGCTTTAAGGTGTCTTCATGTGTTTTTATTTATAATGCCTTGATGGTGGAGAATCTAGTGTTTTTTTAAAAAAAATATTTTTCAGCAGGACATCATGTCATGAAAATATTTTCTTCATGCTTTTATTATGGTTGTTGATGCCATGAGATCCCTTGATATGTCTATGCATTATTTATGCCATATCTAACATTTTTACTCATGTTTGCATGATATAAAAGTCATCTTGATGATTATTTTGACATGTTTTGTTGCTTGATCATATATTTATTTGCCTATGTGATTAAAAGTGTTAGTGCTTTGGAGTGTTAAAGTTCTATTTTTTCTTTAAAACCACCCTAAGTTAATTTAAGATTAACTTCAAATAATAAGGATTAATCTTAATTGACTATTTTCATTATGTTGACATTTCAACCTAAGGATAAAATCAACTATTTTATGTTTGGATTCTTGGCCTAACTAAGCAAAATATAAGCTATTTTCAACCCTTAAAAGATTATGGTTTATAGAATGCTTAATAAGTTGCCTTGTGGTTTAGCATAAGTGATGTTAGTCAAATGGCATGGATAACAGATCGTTTACCAACCTAACTCTTTAGGATTTTGAATGAACTTGTGGTTGCACAGCCATGGACCCAAAATGATGGATATTCACTTTTCCATGATCGCATTATGTGACTAGGATAGCCAAATACATGAGATAGCTTTGTTTTATACTAGCAGCAATATGACCCTAATTTGAAAAATTATTTTTGAACCTAAAATTATTGTTTTAAAGGTTTCTAGCATTTTTCCTTAAAGGGCATTGGACTACCTTTCCAAAGGTATCTTATTTCCCATCAAATACACTTAGATAAGGGAGTTATGATTTTTTAAACATTCACTGTTTGGTACTCATAGAATCAACAATCAATATTGATTTTTTTTGTTTGGATTTTTCAAATGTTTTTCATGTAAAAGATATGAAATTCCCTTTTTAAAAATGTATCTTTTACAATTTAAAGATTCCAAGAGTCTAGGATAATTTTTCAAAGTTTGTTGCACCCTCTTCGCTACATATGCTATTAATGCTAAACAAAGTTTGATTTCAAAATTTATTTGCTCCTTAAAGGCAATCTTTTGAAATTTTAAGAATATTTTCATGCTAATCTTTGTCGAGTTACCTTTCTAATGGTATCTCATTTGCCATTTAAAGGTTTGGATGAGCCTGAAATAAATTCAAGGAATATAGATAGCATGAACTATCCCCTGTGTTTATTATTAGGCAAAATCAAGTAGTTTACTTTTCCCAAAGCATTCAAAGCCCTCTATATAAGTTTTCTCTCACCCCAATGAATTTTAAAGCCAAGTACGAGTCCCACTAGGTTTAGATCAAAACATAAACATTCTAAAAAAATCAAGTTAGTCCTTTTATTATCATTGATTTTAATTTAAAAGCCATCTTTTTATCGAAAGAATATTTTGTTTTCCAAAAAATTACCATTTTTTGTCCTCATGGATATTTCCAATCCTGTTTTTCAAAATTTCACTAAAAATCATGATTTTATCTCTTTTGGGTCACCTGAATTTTCAATAACAATCTTGATTTTCATGCCTTAAGTGACTAACGAGTCCAAAGGCATCTTAAAATTTGTAAATTTGGTTATTTTTAGATAATCATCAACAATTACGCGATGCATTCCAATTGACCTCCTTTCTATGTTTTGTGTATTTATTTTTAAGCAATATTTATTATATTTATTTATGTTTTACTAACCCATTTCCTTTGTTGATGATAATTTTGCAAACATGTTTAAAATAATTAAATCTCCAAAAACTTTAGGCAATCTTCTATGCCGGTATCCCTTCAATGCTTGACATTGAATATCCTCTTCAAATTAAAAAAATAAAAATTATTTTATTAAAACTTCTATGTTTTTTCATTTTCTCGAGTTGCACGAAGAGGTTTGAATTTATTATGAAAATCCCAGATTTCATATTCTCAAAATGCATCATAAGCGAGATTATACAAGAATAATGATTATTTAAAAATAAAAAAATCAAAATGATATAATTTATGGCTAGATATACCTATTTAGGGCACCATAAGGGTGCTAATCCTTCCCCACGATTAATCAACTCCTAGACCATCATAACAACCTTTGGAATACATAGATCATAAAATTGAATCTTTGAGTTTTGTAACTCTTGATACTAGTTTTAATAGATGTTTGGTCATACTTAGCCCAAAAAATTAGTGGAAACTCCAAATTTTGGCCATTTCATGGTGGCCATCAAAGGGTGGTCGAATGAACAATTCGTCTTACGACCTTCCTTATCCTAAATAATGAGAAATGCTTTTTTCTCACCATATCCTACCTAAATCAAATTGAGAGTATATTTAAGTCAGGCACATCTCTCACAATGAGGGTACGTTACGACAACTTGGTAACTCCACTAAGGACATACTTAGAAATCAAGCCTACAACAAGCCATATCTTATCAGATCTTTGTTTCCTTTATTTTTTTTGTCATTATTTATTTATAATACCATTTTCTCCATTTTTGTACATAACCTTTATTTATTGATATCTTATGTGCACTTATTTTCTTTAAGATTGTTAGAGATTACCCATATCAAAATAGACATAAATTTATTTTTTCAAAATGATAAAAAAAAAGTAAAACAAGAAAGTTTAGAGTTTACCTGATACACACCGCACACCTGTATTTGCACTAAATGCTCGACTAACTTTACCTTGGAGAGATATTACATTATGTGAATGTATCAATACATCACCCCTTAGTATCAATATATCCTAGGGTTTATCAAATTGGGTGAAGTGGTAGCCATGTATCAAGACCAATCAGTTGAAAATTGGATTTTACTTACTTTTAGCTCCTCATACACCTTACCTTGGGTTAAAGCAATAGGAGATGAATCCGTGCTTGCCAGTTTGACCTTAATGATAGCTTATAATGTTCGGTTAGAGGCTCGAATAAATTTAGGTGTCATGCAAGTGTTTGATAGAGGAACCCAAAGCGTTAAAGAAATTATGTTCAAAGAACAAGCCTTCGATGATGATATCCAAAACATTCAAAAGAGTTTGTTTAAAAACAACTAGCATATCCAAAGCTTATGATGGTATAACTGAAATAATTGTCAAAGCCTTCGGTGGTGTATCCAAAACTTTTGGTGGTGGTAACTAGAAAATTTTTCAAAGTCTTTGGTGAAATATCCAACACTTCTAGTGGTGGTAACCAGAATAATTATCAAAGTCTTTGGTGGAATATTCAAACCATCTCGTGGTAGTAATCAAAAATTTTTTAAGTCTTTAGTGGTATATCCAAATCAAAAAATTTTAAGTCTTCAATGGTATATCCAAACCTTCTAGTTGTTGTAGCTATAATGTTATTCATGCCTTCGATGGTAGAATTCAAAACATACAAGTTTTTGGTAGTGCCATTCAAAGCATTATATTGGTACCAGCCAAATTTCAAGTCTCGGCAAGAATAACTAGGATCTTGCATGGTTAAGTTTTTGAAATCGATATTCAAAACTTTTACTAAGTCTTTGCTTTCATTTTAAGTCAAACATAGTTTTCTCCCTAGGTGGTTCGAACCTAGAAATTACCGTTTGGGTCTTTTCTTTTATAGTTGAACCTATATCTTTTTAAATAGTTTAAAAATCAAACTTGTTTCTTTCTTAACAAGTCAAAGAGTCAAAATTGTATTCTTCTGAATAGGTCAAGGCTTGAACTTGTTTCCTTCTAAACAAGCTAAAGGTCAACCTTATGTTTTTCTGAACAAGTCAAAAGTGAAGTTTCTTTTCTTCTAAACAAGTCAAAGGTCAAGCTTATGTTATTTTGAACAAGTTAAACCTCAGATTTTTCATCAAGGCCCTTTTTCTACATTCATTCAGTCTTAAATTTTCTTTATTGTATCATTTTACAACTATTAAAGTAGTCAATTACCTCATGGCCCAAAGGAAAAGATTGTCTAGAATCTTTGCCTTATCCTTCATCCTAAGTAATTGCAAAAAAAAAAAGTAATTGTAGACACCAAATTTCATTTGAATCCTTTCTTCGACATTTGGAAGAGACTATAATTAGAGATCGAGCGATTATTCCAAGTCAAAGATGACTCTTTTTGTGTAAACATTGATTAAGTGTCATTTGAATATCAAAATTTCAAACTCTGGGCATGTATATCAAGACTAGGTATTGATACCAACAAGTATCGATACAAGGTATCATATATTTTAATAGAAATTAAATTACACCTTCCCGAGTCTTAATGTATTGACCCATGCTTGTTACCCATGCAATACCTATACTTGGTACTGATACCCTTTGTGATAAATCAAAATTTCATACGAGAAAATGTTTACATTGATATTTCTACTATGAGGTGTTAAATTGTGAGATAAATTACATGTTTTTATTGGAGTTTTGAATTGGTTTATTATTTTTATTTTGCTTCTATTTATTAAAATTTCACTTAGGTAGCCTGTCCTTGATTTTTTTTTAAGTATAGGGTTTTAATTAAATCTTTCACATTCACATATGGAATTCTCCATTTATTTTTTATAAATCATTTTTTATTAATTTCTCATGACATGGAGCTTTCCGCTAAGGCTTTTTCAAGCATGGAATTTTGCCTCAAGCTTTTTGACACATGAAACTATAGAGACCTTTTATACATAGGATTTTCAATAAAATTATTAGCAATTAGAAATTTTAATTAAATCCTTTTAGAATTTTAATAGAATTTTTTGCTATACTTCTTTTAAATTAAATTTTTGTAAATCAAATTTTCATTTCATTTTTCTTATAGATTTTTTTTAATTCCTACATGTTAAGTGCTTGATTAATTTTTTATGTATGCAACCATATAATTAGAACTTTGTGTATAATTTTTCCAGTTAGTGCATTAATTGTCAATATGGCCATATATACTTAGGAAATTAATTCAAAGTTATTTTAATTTGAATTCTTTAATCATTTTCTTTAATATAGTTTCTTATACATATATATATATGGTTTTTAATACATATTTAATTAATTTTCAATTTTTCTTTTTTTCCATCATTTAATTTTCTTCTAAAATTCCACATAGCCTTCATGGATAGAGGACAACTCCCATCAAGCTTATCATGAAACTACCTTATATTTGGCCTATAGACATATATGCGTGTAATAGTAATTTTTATTTCATCAATTTTAGATGATAATAATTAGAAAAAAAAGGCCAAGGGGTTAAAAACCCACTTGGTCGAATCTTTAGAGGGGAACTCCACCTTGTTTTTTTTCTCTCATCTTCTTCCTCCATATTCTAAAAGTTTTCACTTTTCCAAATTAGCTGAAAGAACAAAGAAAGGTTTTCAAAGATTTCTCAAGGTATTTTCCACCAACATTTTGATTTTCCTTGTTTTCTACTTCATTTTGATTTTTTTCTTCTCTTTTATAGGAGCTTGATGATCCTAAGCCATGCTTAGAGGATTGTTTGTGCCTAAGGTTTAAACAACTAATTTTAAAGGACAAATATTTAAGCTATGATCAAACATGTTCTTTGTTTCTTACAAATTTTTATTTAAAGTTCCAAAAATCAAAATTTGAACAAAAATATGTTTTGATACCTTGTAAGCTAAGTTTACTTAATCCTCAATTATTTCTCTAAACACTTACAATTTCCTTTGTTGTTGTTAGTATTATTATTATTATTATTATTATTATTATTATTATTATTATTATT
>JBBYHO010035709.1:27380-52399 GCA_038382025.1 Adansonia gregorii
TATTATTATTATTATTATTATTATTATTATTATTATTATTATTATTCCATTTTGCTAATTTTTCATATTATTTACATTGCATGCATGCATTACATGTTATTTGATGTAGCATGCACATGGTTTTACTGATTCCATCCTTTTTTATATGTTAATATGGAAGTTGTAGTGGTGTTGACATTGCTGCATTTGTGATTTTGGTTTATGCAAGTTTATTTTAGAATGAATTTCTTTTTTTTTTCATGTACAAAAGCCAAGCATGAATTAAGGATTATTGGTTTTTGAAAGGAATATTTGGGTATTTTTTATAATGGATGAATATTTACAGACTAAAGAGCAATATGTTCTTATTTTTTAAAAACATTTTAAGGCTATTCCATGCTTTGGCCAAACCTTAAATAGGTAAATAGAATTTTTTTTCTAAATGTTTTACATGCATTTTTAGTCCATTCCGTGTTAGGCCAAACTTTAGAAGGCCACTTATAATTTTTTCAAAATTTTCAAACCCATTTAGGGGTATTTCCATGGTTGGCCAAATGAGTAGTGGCCATTTTGCAAAGTTTGTAAACTTTTAGGGTCATTTCATAATTGGTCAAATATCAAAGGGTTAATTTGTAATTTTTACAAAATTTATTTCATGCACTTTAAGGTCATTCCATGCTTGGCCAAATCATCAAAGGTCACGTAGTAATTTTTTTGCAATTGCTAAACACATTTAAGGACATTCCATGTATATTCAAGAAATGTAAGGTTCGCCTTGTAATGATCAAATATCAGGTTTTCTTTTGAAAGTTTAGGGACCTTTTAGCAATTCCCATCATATTAGGGCTATTTAGGTCATTCTTGACCATAAAATTACCTATCTTGGATAATTTGGTTAATTCTATCAAAATTGAGTTTTTTAAGCTTTAGTTTCATAACTTCTGTCGAGACCAAGCCTTTTTAATTTTAGTTTCATACTTTCCCTCAAAACTGAGTCTGTTAGGTTTAGTTTTATACCTTATGTTGAGAATGAGCCTTTTAAAGTTTTGTTATGTACCTTTTGTCAAAACAAAGTCTGTTAGGTTTAGTTTTATGTCTTCTATCGAGATCAAATCTTTTTAAGTTTAGTTTCATACCTGTAGACACATAATTCTATCTAGGCCCCTAGGGAACCAACTATGCTTGATTCAAGACCTATGATAAAACGCATTTTTTTTCTTTCCTTCATCAATTTTTGAAATCTAGGGACCTCATTCAAAGGTTTAGAATGCTAAAAGACTAAATTAAACAAATAAAAACATTTGGAAAGTCAAAACATGGCCTTTGCATGTAATTTATGTGGATGTATTGATGCATTTTATTAATGTATCTATACATAATCAAATTGAGGGCTATCTAGGTTGTTGGAAACCTAATGTATCAATGCATTTGTATGATGTATCGATAGACAAGTTTTCATGAATTTTGGTTTCTAGAATGCCATTGTATCAATACAATTCATGATTTATCAATACATTAGCCCTAATGGATCAATACATCATGAAGTGTATCTATACTACATGAAAGTTGGGTAAAAAAATTGTTCAACTCGAATTCAATGGTATTTCACCATTCTAATCACCTGAAATGACCTAGAATCACTTCATAACCATGCTAAGGATGATTTACTAAGCTTGTAAATTATTTATTTAGCCAAAGTAGTTAAAGCTTAAATGACTCGATATAGATGGGATTAATTCTCTAATAATGCTTTGGAACCAAATGACAGGTAATATAATCATTTTCCAACTATTTCAAGTCTAGTTTGGTTAAATTGTAATGGAATGTTATTTTAAGCTAAAGTTAAAAGCTCTTTCTTGCATGGGTTGAAGATATGGCTACTTTGAAAGGGTGTTTCTCTTTGGGGGTCTATAATTGAGAGTCTAACATAATCGACTAACTTTATACCCTAATTAGAAGGTTTCAACCCTTTGACCAAAGCACATAAAGGCTTAAATAGCTTTTTTGCAAATAAACTTGCATGAAGTGTTAAGGAAGGAAAAAAAGTGCATGATGATGGCAAGTGATCAACCCAAGAGGAGTTTTAAACTACCTTGGACATTCATAATAGAAAAAGAGTTCATATTTTCAAATCACCATTGGTACCAGCTAAAAAGAATAGAGATAAAAAGAGAAAAAGCAAATGAACAAAGAAAATAAAAAAGAAAAAAGAATTCTTTAAAATTAGCGAGGTCGTTTTCATCTTGATTTCTTTCCTATTTTATATTTGTTTTTCCTTTCTACTTAAGCTTAAAGATCTAAAGCTTTGCTTAAGTTATGATTTGTGCTAAGGCATAACAACCAAGTTATGGTTCAATCTTAAGCTATGATCTCGTAATGTTATATTTTGTTTTCTTTAATGGTTTTTGCTAAAATTTCATAAAAATCAACCTTCTATCAAGAAAATTTATTTTCTAAATGTTTTATACAAGTCTACTTAGTTTTTATGTGTTTTCATCAAGTAATTTTTTTTGTTTCATCATTGGTTTGACTCTTTATGTTACTTATATTTCATGATATATATATATATATGTGCTATATGTATTTTATGATATTTTCATATCTTATGATCATGATTCACATGTCCATGCATTTTCCATGAAAATCTTGTGATTATCACAACATCACCATGCAAATTATTAGGTTCATTATCTTCATGTTGGTAGGATGTTTTGTGCATAAAAAGCATGTATGATGGCAAATTTACACATTTGTTAGGAGAAAAAGGTGATTATAGGTGCATTTAGGAGTTATAAAAAAATTTAAAGGATTTTTTTGTAATTTCCACAAATTTTCATGCATATTAAAGGCTATTTTACAATTTTCATACATTTAGGTTTATTTAGGTTATTTTCCATAATCGAGGAACCATTTTGCAATGTTCATGCATTCTAGGGTTATTTAGCTTATTTTCGATATCTAGGGACCACGTTGCAATTTTCATGCATTCTAGCGTTATTTAGCTTATTTTCCATATCTAGGGACCACATCGTAATTTTCTTGCATTTTAGGACCATTAGGTTATTTTTCATAATCTAGGGACAATTTTGCAATATCCATACATATTAGGGTCATTTAGGTTATTTTCCATGATATAAGGACCATTATGTAATTTTCATGTATTTTTTAGTCTTTTAAGGTTAGTTTTGTCAAAATGAACCAAAATCAATTTTTTTTAGGATTAGTTTTGTACGTTTTGCCAAAACTAACCAAAATTCAGTCTCTAGGGTCATGCGCAAATTTTCATATCAATGCATGTTCTTTAAAGTCATTTCCATGATATCTACTAAAAATCAAGATGTATATTCATTGATTATAATATATGTTTTTCAAAAAATCCAAGGCAGTATCTGGAGTTGAAATATTCCATAGACATAATTCTAGTATATGTAATTTATCTCATCAATTGTTTTAAAAAATGGAACATTTTTTTAAATAAGTAAATCAAATTTTTTTTATTTTTTAAAGAAATAAAACTTTTGCATTCTTTTATGTTTTTCAAAGGGTGCAAAAAAATATTTTTATTCTCAAAATTAATCAAAAACCGATTTACTCAAAATTGGAATAATAATATTAATTTTAGATATTAAAATATGGGAATTATAGTTGAATATTAAAAGTTAAAATTAACTATCATCGAGAATTGGGTTAACAAGTAACTAATAAATGTTGATTTCCTGCAACGTGGAAAGGATACACCTCATTTTGCGTATGATTGACTTCTTAATCATTTTCATATGAATCTTTGATTTTTAAGCGAACTTTAAAGTTTGTTTCAAGAGTTTCATAACCCTTATATGAACTCTGATAGTGACCAATCTCACCTAGCCAAATAGATTAGTGGCGTCTCTAAGTTAATTGGTCCTTTCGCAATGGCTAGTTAAAGTTAAGTTAGAATGCGATTCATTCCAGTAACTTTGTCCCATCCCATTACAAAAAAAAAAGAAAGAAATTCATCTATCTAAGACTGATGTGTTTGATTAATGTTTAGCACATTACAACAATACCTTTCATCAAAACCGAGTCCCTTAGGTTTAGTTTTATACTTTCTATCGAAAGCAAGTCTTTTTAAGTTTGATTTGTACCTTCCATCAAAATCAAGTTTGTTAGGTTTTACTTTCTTACCTTTTGTCGAGATTGATCCTTTTTAAGTTTAGTTTTGTACCTTCCATCGAAATCGAGTCTGTTAGGTTTAGTTTCATACCTTTTATAAAAAACAAGCCTCTTAAGTTTAGTTTTTCACCTTTTGTCAAAACAAAGTCCTTCTATTTAGTTTTGTACCTTTTATCAAAATCGAACCTTTTAAGTTTAGTTTTGTGGTTTTTGTCGAAATTGAGTTATTAAGATTAGTTTCAAACTTTTTGTCCCTAACTCTTATTTTTTAATGTTATATAGAGTAATTTCTAAATAAAATACGTGTTTTCTAAACCAAGGCAATGTCTTCAAGTTAAACTAGTCCGTAGATTTCTTCCAATACATGGAAGGAATTTTATCGATTATTTTGATAATGAGATATCCTTTTAAAAAACAATTAATCAAAATTTTCAAAATTTTACGGAATAAAAACTTTCATACTCCAAAGGTTTTCTCGCGGTAGATGGAAGACATTTTGTTTTCAACAACAATAAAAACTTGGTTTGCTCTTAAACAAAACAATAATGTTAGTGTAGATTGTAGACACCAAATTTTGTCCAGGCCCTATTTCAAATAGTCCTAATTATTAGAGAATGAGAGCTTAGCAATCGCCATGGTAGAGGTCGACTTCTATCAGGTGGACTTGGCATTTTTATAACATGTTCAATCATACCTAAATGCCCACACATGCATATGACCAAAAAGTGTCATTTTGAGGACCAATCTCAAATGAATAGGACAAATACTCAAAAAAATTGGTTTTTACATATTTTCTTGACAAATTTTGAAAACCACTTTTGCGAATGATATTACGATCAAATTTTCCATTCCTAGGAATTTTTCAAGATTTTTCTGCAAAATTTAGGAAGTTAATTGTCCGATACCCATGCCGATATGCACTCCAAAAAATCAAAAATATTCAAAAAAAATATGTATTAGCATTTTATACCACGAGATTTTGTGAATGATATCACTATTAATTTTTCCATTCTTCAAATTTTTTTGAGATTTTTTGTAAATTTTGGGAAATTCATCGTTGCATATTTTTGCCGATACCTGTGCCAATATGTACACCAAAAAAATCAAAAATATTCAAAAAAAAATATTTATTAGCATTTTATACCATTAGGTATCAAAATTGTTAACTTTGTCAATTAATGTTGAATTTTTCCTTATATAGCGAGTATTATACTTGCGAAATTTTTTAGTTAAATTTGTTCCAAAATTTAAAATTTTATCTTTATTATTTTATAAATTAATATGTAGAGTAAAGTTTTAAATTCAGCTCATTTTTTTCAAAATTAGAATTATTTTTGAAATTTTTTTCATTTTCAATATAAGGGGTTTTTTACTCCATAAAATTTTTTTAAAGATTTTTTTAAGTTTAAAATTTTCAAAATTCATCAAATATTTTTCTTAAATTCATGTTAAATCAAAATTTGAAACTCTAATTTATTTTACAACTTTTGAATTTATATAAATATATCAATTTTTTTCGTAAGGATTTTTCTTATTTAATTTTATGAGTTCTAAATTTCCAATCAAAATTTTTTTCATTATTTCATTTTCAAAATTTTGTTTATGATTATTAATTTTAATTTTGGCTTTTTTAATTAGTTTCATGAAAAACTAGCCTTACTGGATTCTAACTATTCCCTTAACCAATTTAGTTTGGTTTAACCATGCCATTAGATAATCATATCTTGATCATCATTAAAAAGGATGAGTCATAGCTAATAGTATACTTTAATATAATGCACTTTTATCTCTAATTATAAATATCCAAAAAAGTATGATAAATTAAAATCATTAAAATATTATTTACAATTTTGGGCCAAAGGAATTTTTCACCCCATTCACCAAACCTTCCCTTAAAAATAGAGGAGGATTTTTCATTTTAAGGCCAATTGACTTTCATAAAGAAAAACACTAAAAAAATTTCCTAAGTTTTTATGCTTTTAAGGTAATTTTCTTTATAACAATTTTAGTCTTTGTTCATTTCATTTCACTTTTGCTCCTTTTAGTGAGCCAAAATCATGCTTTAGCTCATGGATTTTAATCCATGTTGAAAGGCTAAGCTTGATAGCTATGAACTATTTTCTTTGATTTCTTTATTATGTTTGTTTTCTTAATGATAACTTAATTTTCTCGTGTAATTTGTTGTTCTTGACTTGATGTTGATTTTTATGCTATAATGTTTAAGTTGTCATATACATATGTTCATATGGATATTATTTTCCTTAGTATTTTCTTCTCATTATGCTAAAGAAACATGTTTATATGTCTATTTTTGATGATTTTCTTACATGATAATGTTAATTGGTTCTTGATAAAGCTAGGATATATAATCATTAAGTTGGAAAATTTTTGTTTGGTGGGTTTTTTTATATTGGTCAAACCTAATTGATGAGTATATAATGATTTTTTAATTTTATGGCTATTCGGTAAATATAAAAAAGCTTAGGACTAAATTGTAAAAATAAAAAAAACATTGTTCAGGCATTCCATACATGGTCAAGAGGTTGATGTACACCTAAGAATGTATTTTATGCATTTTATCATCTTAAAATACATTTTTTAAAGATTTTTATGGCCTTTTTGAAAAGGTTAAGAACTAACTTCGCAAAATTTAAAAATAACTTCAAAGCCATGGGTGGTTGGCTGAAAGTTTCTTAGGGCTTTTAGCATGACTTTTATGATTTTTCATGGTGTGTTTTATGTTTAAATATGAGTTTATTTTACATAGGGACCAAATTGTAAAGTTTGCAACGTCTAAAGTCCATTAAGAAAACCTTGCATTTTAAGGTCAAAAGGATTATTTCTAACATTAAATTCCCTTTTTTAGGTATTTTGGTAATTTAGGAATATTCTTAGTATTCCTTCGGTCCTTCATGGGTATAGATTACTAAAAAAAAAAACTTTTGCATTCTTTTAGTTCTCCGTTAGGGTATGGAATGTAATTTTGAAAAGTTTAAGAGTTTAATTATAATTTTTACATTTTAGGTCACCTTAATATCCAAATTACCCATTTAGGTTAAAAAAGTTAGTTTCTACTATTTTTGTGCCCTTTAGGGTTATCGGGATGCTTTCAAGAGAAAGGTTATCTTTAAAGGTATTTTAGTAATTTTTCTTAGAACCAAGTCTAATGTAGTCAACAGGATGCATTTATGACAAAGATGTGTATTTGGGATAGGTTTGTCCTTCTATAATCATTTTTTAGTCTTTTGGGGTTACCAAGAAATTTTCACATCAAAAGTATACCCTAAGGGCATTTTGGTAATTTTGCATTAAAACCAAGTTCTATGCGATTATTGGGATACTTTCATGTCAAAGGTATACATTAGGGATAGTTTTGTTATTTTAGACTATTTTTGAGTCTTTTAGGGTTATCGAGATACTTTTATATCGAAAGTATACCTTAGGTACAGTTTGGTAATTTTACATTAGAACCAAGTCCTATGTGATTACTAGGATGCTTTCATGTCGAAGGTATACATTAGGAATAGGTTCAT
This sequence comes from Adansonia gregorii, assembly GCA_038382025.1. Taxonomy (NCBI): domain Eukaryota; kingdom Viridiplantae; phylum Streptophyta; class Magnoliopsida; order Malvales; family Malvaceae; genus Adansonia; species Adansonia gregorii. The sequence continues at coordinate 35,045 of JBBYHO010035709.1, forward strand.
TATTTAAACTATTTTTGGGTCTTGGGATATTCTATTAATATTTTTAATATAATTGGAATTTTTTAGAAACTAAGGTAATGTCTTAAGTTAAAATACTACGTGAAATTTTTTTGAAAATATAAAAAGGGCTTTACAGATTATTTTAATAACGAAATATCTTTTTCAAAAAAAATTTAATTTTCATAAAATAAGATGTATTCCTCTGACTCTCTGGTGGGATACAAAACTTATTTGAAATTTTAAAACCTTTCGTATTCCTTAAGCTCTCCATTTAGGTAAGAAAAAGAATGATAAAAACTTTTTGTCACCACATGCCCACCTTTAAAACTTTGGACAATCCGAAGGACCTAGCACACTCAACTTAAAAATGTAATGTATTGATGGTGGACTAGCCTCTAAGTTATCATATGATCAGGATTTGGATTAGGCATAGTAATATGGAAAGGAGAGAAACTGTAAGGCTAATCACTTATCCAACTAATCTCGGATGGCCATAACGAAGTGGCTGTAAACTTGGAGTCACCACTTATCATTTTAGGCTAGGCAAGATCATATGCCTATTCAAAACAATATTTTGAGTTTCAAAACTCAAAACACCGATTTCAAGGTCTATAAAGTCCAAAGATTCGTTAGTTGGGTTTAGGACTTGGTTACATGTGGGGAAGGATTAGCACCCCCCACGACACCCAAAATCGATGCGTACTAACTATGTCTTGCTTTGGTCTCAATTAAATCAGTTTCATTTAGTCATTATTTAGATATAATTCCTTTTAATAGATGAAGTTTTGTAAATTGTGTATTCAGGTTTTTAAAGAAAATTAGATCACCTATGTGCCTCGGAGGTTCGAAGAACATAGGGATTTTTTATGAAAACAATGTCCGAGTTGGATTTTAAAAATTTAGATATTTCATATTAGGCACTAAAGAGATACCGACAAAGAACATTGCCTTGTAAATTTCATTGGAAAACACATTTTAAATATGAATGCATGATAATCACTACAAAAAAGAAATGAGTTAGTAAGACAAAAAGGAATATAATAATATCATAAACCAACAATCACAAATAAAAGAATGTAAAAAAGAAGGACAACTGAAATGTATCTCCTAATTATCTTCAATTATTAAAGAATAATTGGGATGACAATTTAGAAACGGGTTTGGACTCAATGTAAATTGAGGGATGAAAAAGATTTTAGTCAAAACAATCCAAGGCATTTGGAAAAGAGAAAATTCTTAGACTTTCTTGAGGCAAAAGCAAGGCTGGAGTATCCCCTCAAAGCAGTGGGGTTAGAGTATCCCTAAAAATCTAGTTATGATAATAATTAAGAATAAAAAATGAGTTTGAGTTTTTTAGTGGAAAATATGTTTGGAGTATCCCCTCAGAGTAACAAGGTTAGAGTATCCCAAAAAGCTATAATTTAGGTATAAATAAAAGGGATTTGGTTGGAGAAGAAATTCGAGTTTTGAATGCAAGGTGGGGTTGGACTATCCCCTCAAATCAATGAAGTTGGAGTATCTCCACCAGAAAAAATTTTAATATGGAGGAAAGAGATATTTAGTATAAAATTATTTTTTGCATTTTAGCTTTGATCCGAGTCTAAAGAGCTTATGTTGTAGGGGAACCAATTGGATCCATTTCAAGACATTTGGACATCTTTATATGGGCATTTCAAAAATTAGGTTAAAAATAGGGAACAACATCACATTGTCCCCTTTCTTGAATTTATTTCGAGTTTATTCCAAGACTTCGAGGGGTAAATAAGGTACCATAGGAAAGGTACCTCAATGAAGATTAAAATAAAAATATTCCAAAAGTCTTAGAAAATCACTTTCTAGGTGGAATTAATTTTTGAAATTAAGCCTATCTCCACACTGGCTACGTGTATAGGGAAAGGGCATTATGGACTTTGGAAAAATCATTCTAGAGTCATTCAAAATCGTTAAATTGTAAACAATACCTTTCTCCAAAGGAAATTTTGCAAACTTTTTGGGAAAAATATTCAAGGAGCTCAAAAAACTATTTGGTGGGCAAAAATAGCCTGAATAGAAAACTATGCGTTGATCCTGGGGGTTTAGAATAACAAAAGTTCAAAAAATTGTAATTCTTTCATTCGAATGATCTGATGGCAAACAATACACAATTGAAAAGGTATTTCGATGCACTTTAAGGGAAAAATATCAAAAAATTCTGAAATGTTTATTTGTGACTTGAAAATAATTTTTTCAAATTCAGACTATGATGCTACCAAAGCAAAAAAGAGGAAGTTATTAGGTAATTTTGTGTTTTCTTTTTTCAAGGGTAAACTCGAGTTTAGGATGTCCAAATGTCCGTGATAGCAAGAGACAAGTAACATGGGCATTACAAATTTATTACATAATCCCGGAGTAGTTTAGAATGATGAAACAACCCCTTGACCACATCACTAAAATGGGTATTAGACTCAAGATCAAGGCTTAATACTTTAACAAAAGAAAGTAGCATTTTATCCTATGAATCTAGACTTGGAAAGTTGAGTTTGTCCCTAAGATTGGAAGACTAATTCTATGAAAACATCAAATTCATACTATTCTTCATTTATGGGAGGTAGCATGAACTTAACTTAGGGATTCATTTTTGAAAATCAGATTTTTATAACAAACAAACATATATTTTGACAAACAAATCATGAATAAATTACAACATGCACAAACATAAACAAGTATTACACATGTAAACACATAAAAGTGTAACAAAAATGCAAAAAGATGACAATAAGATGCATAGAAGTGATATGGACATATTTAAGTGAAGAAAGTATGCTGGAGTTCTCAAGACAACATTTTTATGGTATGAGACTCTCTAAAATGCAAGAAAATGCATGAACATACCTAATGCATGTTATAAAAACATTCAAACATGTGTTAGGCATATGACAATAGATGAAACATGACAAAAAATGCATAAATAAGTGGTTGTTTTGATGATAGAATAAAAGACAAGATATTCAGCCTACCATGCAACACCAAGGCATCAAGAAAACATCAACATCCTAAGACTGCCATGACCAAGGTAGTAATAATGCATAAGAACCTTTGAAGGGTCATGGTAATATAGATAGGTCACTAAGATGATGAAAAAGTTGAAAAATCAGAGAATATGCAGAGTCAAGTAGAGAAAATATATCAAAAGTTTCATTCTTCGGCTTTTCTTTTAGTAGTAACTTTGAACTCATTTTTTTAGGGTTGAACAGTAAAAAAAAATGATGAAAAGGAAGGGCTTTTTAGTTAGGTATGGACAAAGGGAAGTTTTGAGAAGGAATATGAGTGAAATTTAGGTTTTTAGAAAGACTTTTAGTGATGGCTTTGAAAGGCTCTGAGAATGGAAAATAGTTTCTTAACTTTTAGTGGCTAGGGAATATTGAAGGAATGTTTGAAAGTGGGTGTTTTTCTGTTGAGGCTATTTTCTATGGTAGTTCCCCTTAGCTGAGTCCAAGGGTGACTTATATAGCCATGTGACTATGAAAACAAAAGATGAAAAAAGAATGGCATTTTTGGGATTTTGGTGCATGTACCTCATGTAGAGATCAAGTACTATGCTCAACTGCCATGCAAACCCATTGGTTTACTCAGAAAAAATAGTGGATCTAGGCTACTTTATGCAGTTGAGCATTAAGAAAATTTAGCCTTACCCTTTGATAAATTGCATAATGTCATGAAATGTCTTTTGTGATTAGCTATTTAGGCCCCAAAATTTTGTTTAAATCCAATCACAAGCCTAAAAACAAAGCCGGGTATGAATTTTGATGATTTTTTAGTGCAATAAACATGTTTGAATTAGATTTTGAATCAATGGTGTAATGGCTAAAAATGGCTCGAATTGGGCAGGTATTTATGCATCAATAGAACATTGTGTATCAATATACAAGGCAATTTTTACGCATGAGTATCGATAAAATAAAGTATGTATAGATACTAAGAGCAAAAATTTGTTTCCAATCTTGAAACTTAGAGGTATGTATCGATATTTCATAAACTTGTATCGATACTCAAGCTTGTGTATTGATACATTATACCAAAAATCATAACTATAGCTACTGCCAAGGTTTGTATCGATACATTGATCTCGAGACCAAACCCCCATGTCTCAATACTACACATAAAAATTTGAATTTTTGGTGATGGAAAAGCCTCATATCAATACTTATGCACCAATATAACTTGCATGTACTTATGGCTTCCTAAGTTACCTCATCTTGACTTATGTACTCATCGAATGACTCCAATGATACCCCAAATATTGACCTTTGATGTCTCTTTTTAACATTTTTCTTTAATGCAACCCATAGGCATTTTAAACCTACCAAAAAAAATTTCGCCTAGCTCCGTGTCACCTAATAGTGCCTGGAGACACTGCACCTGATAGTTGTCCCTTAGTTTTTCTTAAAAAAATTTTCGATTCTATTATCTTGTACTTAAGTCCTAAGATAATAAAAGTTGGCCCAGACATAATAAGATGTTTACACTTTTACGTTGTTATAGTCTATCAATAGGATACAAAAAAGATTTTGGTTTTCAAAAAAAAAATTCAAAATCTGACTTTCTCATACGGAATAATAAATTTAGAAAACTATTTTAATATAGGGGAATTATAATTAAATATCGGATAATAGGATCAAATAAAAATCAAATTTTAAGTTAATATGTAATTAATAAGGTATCGATTTTTAAACATCATGATAGGGATCGATCTGTACTTGTGATTGTAATCAACTCGTAGACCTTTTCACATGATCTCTGGTATTCATGTAGACCTCAAATTTTGTTTCTAAGGGTTTCGTAACCCTCGAAATACAAACTCTTTTAGGTGACCAATCTCACCTAGCCAAAATAGATTAGTAGTGAATCCAATTTAAATGGTTATTTAATAACAGCTATTTAAGGTTAAGTTAAGTAAGTGATTCATCTTGATGACTTGTCCCAATATACAAAAAAACAAAAAAAGAATTAATAATGATATTGCTCCTATAAATAAGAATAATGATATATACATAGATAGGAATGAAGAGTATACTCACCTTTTAAATAGGGCTGGTCAGGATTCATATCTCAGCCACATTGCGACATAGATATTTTCTGAAGTAAAAGGATTACAATTAAATACTAAAAATAAAACCAATTTAAATAGAGATTTAGATTAACATGTAATTAATAGGTATCAATCTAAGGGCATCGTTGAGGGGATATATCCAATTTTGCACATAACTGACTCCCGAACCTTTTTTTTTATCTCTAATTAATATGCTAATCTTGGAGTTTATTTTTAAGGGTTTCATAACCTTTAAAAAATGAACTATGGTAGTTCTTACCTAATTAAGATAGATTGGTCGCTCCAAGTCAAATGAATGTTTCAGGATAGCCATTTAAGGTTAAGTCAGTACGTGATTCACTTTGACAATTAAGTCCCAACATGAGAAAGAATGGAAATTTACCCATCCAAGTCTTGTTCTTCAAGTTTACACTTGGCATTTTATGAGAAGTTTTATGGTATAATGGTTTTTATTTTTTAGTTCAATGTTTAAATATTGGAAATGCTTTCTAAGGAATTCTCTATCGAAATATTGGAATTTTAAGAAAGATTTCCTCACCTCTAGAGTATTCAAAAGAAATTGTTTGCTCCCTTAAAAAGGCTTCATAGTTGGATTCATTTTATATTTTTGTGAGAGAAGCCAAAAGAGCCTGAATTCTATCTCAAATTTCTAATTTATTTATTAATCTAAAACTTAAATATTGAAAATATTTTTTAAGGAATTTTTCATCATGCTAGTGGAATATCAAGCAATATCTCACCTAAAAGGTATTCAAATGAATATATTTGCTTTCTTGAAGAGGGCTTTATCGTTATATTTCTTTAAATGCTTTTAAAGAATGAGGACACTAAAATTTTGTTTTAAATTTCTAATTTTACTTTGATGAATTGTTTAAAAAAACTTCAAACATATTATTGAAATCCATATCTGAATTCCCCATTATACTAGTGGATTTAAAAGGATTTTTCTCACCTAAGTGCAGATACTTAATTTTGTCCTGGCCTCTTCCCTAAGAATCTAAAAATATTGAAAACCTAGAGCTTAATGGCCGCCTGATGAAGATAGATTTCCTCAAGGTGGATTAGATGTTATCAAGATCATTTTAGTCATGCCTAAATGGCTGCAAGTGTATGTGACAAACTTATTGTCATTTTAAGGATCAACAGAACAAATCTCAAATAAAAAAGACAAATATCAAGGTAAGAAATTAGCTTTTAATTTTATTCTTTTGAAATTTTGAAATTTGTTTATGCAAATATTGTCATGGTTAAATTTCCCATTTTTAGGAATTTTTTGTGAATTTTTCATAAAAATTTAGGAAGTTTATCATCGTATGTTTTTACAAATACTTGTGTGATATTTATGTCGATACTCACCTTAAATCAAAAATATTCAAGAAAAAATCTGTATTGACATTTTTTACGACAAAGTATCAAGTTATCAATTTTGGAATTTAAATTTAAATTTTTCGTAGTATTATGAGTATCATACTCATTAAATTTTTCCCATTAAAAATTGCTCCAGACTTTAGATTTTTATTATTTTTATAAATAAATATTTTGATTAATGAGTTGGATAAAATTCAATTTTATCAAATTTGAATACTAATTTTTGAAATTTTTCTATTTTCAAGATACAGAATTTTTTACTCTGCAATTTTTTTTGGAAAATATATCTGAGTTTATAATTTTTAAAATTCTTCAAATATTTTCATTAATTTCATATGGAATCACTTTTTAAAAATTTAATTTATTTTATGAGTCTTGCATTTTTTCGAAAAGAGAATTTTCTTCAAAAAGGGTTTTTACTTATAAAATTTTACAAGTTTTGAATTTTTAATTACTTTTTTCATGCACATAAAATTTTTCAAAATTTCGTTTTTGAATTTTTACATGAAAAATTTATTAATTTTTATTTTTAATGGGCCAAAATATAATTTTTTTTCCATTTTATGAGTTTTAAAACTTGTAAATTTTTCAAACGGGCTTGATAAGCCCATTAAATTTTCAAAAAGCCCAATGAACCCATTTTGGCTTTTTCATGAGCTCAAGAAACTTACTTTGATTAAATTATTAATTAAATTTGTTATGTAAAATTTTATTCTTTGAACACATAATTTTTATTTGTTGCAATTTACTCCTCATAATTTGTTTTTACTCAAATTAATTTTTTTTATCTTTCACATTTTAGAGCTTGATGATGTCATGGATGACATAATACACAAAATAATAGAGAATAATTAATTTAAATCAAATTAAAGTCTAAAAATAAAAAATAATATAATTATTAAATAAAAAAAGAAAAATCCTAGAAAATTCTAGGAACCCTTCAGCCAAAGGCTTTTTGTTCAGCTTTTGGCTGACTTCCACCCCTTATAAATAGGGAATTGTTTCAACATTTTGGACGTTTTAGCATTTCATGAAAAAAACACTAAAAACATAAATATTCTTTAGGTTTTCAAGCTTTTTAAGGTACATTTCTTGTAAAATTTTTAATTGTGGTTCATTTCATGTTTATTTCATCATTTTCTTGAGCCTAATGAATACTTGTGCTTATAAATTTTGGTTCATGTTTAAAGGCCAAGTATGATGGCTATGATCAAAGTTACTTGGTTTTGTTGTTAAATTTGATTTTTCTAGAAATGGTTTAATTTTCAAAGTTACATATATTGTTTTTTTCTTGTATATATGTTTATGTAATTTTCTAATATTTTCAAGTTGATTTATTCATTATTATTATGTTTTTATGCTTATTTATGCTTGGTAAAAATTATAACATGTATATTAATATTTATGAAGATATGTGATCAAAAAAATTATTATTTGCTAAAAGAACCAGGCTAGCCGAATTCATATTGTGCCTTTTGGTGTAATTCATGATTTTTATGATGTATTTGGTGTTTGTTTACGTTTTTCTATTATACAGGGACTAAATTATAAAAAAAATTATTTCAATGCCATCCAATGCTTGGTTGAATGTTTGTGGATTCTTGTGAAATTGTTTTCACATTTATTTAAAATGTACGAATATGTTTTTTGCATTTTCCATTATTTTAGGATCATTTTGTAATTTTAGAAAGTTTAGGGACTTATTTGCAAAATTATAAAATTTTTGTTCTAAGGCCATAGGTGCTTGGCTGAATCGATGATATGATTTTTTATAATTTCCATGATTTGTTATGATGAATTTTGTTTTTAATTATGTGTTTATTTTGTATAGGGACTAAACTGCAAAGTTTGCAAAATTTAGAAAAGCCTTGCATTTTAAAGTTAATAAAAAGTTTTTGATATTTTAAAAATATTTCTTACATTCGTCTAGTCTTCCGAGGGGTGTAGAAGTATTTAGAACTTTTCGTATTCCTTCAGTTTTTCGGTGGGGGTACAAAATGCAATTTTAAAAAATATAGGAACCTATTAGGAATCTATGCATTTTAGGTCACTTTTGGTGTCTACATTACCCATTAAATGTGTAATTGTCATTTTACATCATTTTCGAGTCCTCTAGGTCACTAGGATACTTATAGGATGAAGGTACACTATAAGGGTATTTTGGTAATTTTTTTTTATAATCAAGTCTTATGTGATCACTGAGATAATTCTATGTCAAAAATGTACAGTAGGAATAGGTTCGTTTATTTATAATGTCATCTAGCTCTTTAGGTTACGAGGATATTAGTCGAAGGTATACCTAAAGGCATTTTGGTAATTTCCTAGAATCGAGTACTTTATGATTAGCAAGATACTTATATGTTGAAGGTGCATAATATGGATAGGTTTGTCTTTTTACAAAGTTGTGGAGTCCTTTAGGTTTAGGATATTTTTATGTTAAAGGTAGACCTTAGAGACATTTTAATAATTTATATTAGAACCATTTCTTATGTGATCACGAGATACTTTTACGTCGAAGGTGTTCAGTAGGAATAAGTTCATTTGTCTATAAAATTTTAGAATCTTTTAGGGCACTGAGATATTTATATGTCAATGATACACCTGAGTGACATTTCATTAATGCATTTTTTTAACCAAGTCCTTTGGGGTCACTATGACACTTTTAGATCAAAAGTTACTTTAAGGGACATGTTGGTCAAATTGGCCAAACTTGGATCCATAAAGTCGAGTTAAGCACATTCTGTCTAAACCAAATCTTAAGGAATTTTTATATTATTATTACTTTAAAAAATTGAAATTCTTTTAAAAAAAAATCAAGACAATGTCTCTAATGTTAAAATAGTAGGTAGAATTTCTCCTGGCATATGAGAGAGGTTCTACTGATTATTTTAATAATGAGATATCCTTTTAAAAAAATAAAAATTGAGATTTTTTGAAATTTTTAAAAAATAAAACCTTTTGTATTCCTCTAGCTCTCTAATGGAGTACGAAAGATATTTTGATTTTTAAAACCTTTCGTATTGCATTGGCTCTCCAGCGTGTTATGCAAGAGAATGATAAAAACTTTCATGTTCTTTTGGTGCTCTAGAAGAGTGCAAAAGATATTTTGATTTTCAAAAATATTAAAAATCTGATTTTCTCACACAGCATAATATATTTGTTTTATAAAATATTATATATAGGAAATATAATTAAATATCGAATATTAAAACCAAATAAAAATAAAATTTATGTTAACACATGATTAATAAAGTAACGATTGACGGGTATCATGAGAGGCCAATCCTTACTTGTGATTATAACTGACTCGCAGACCCTTTCATACAATCTTTAGTATGAGCGTAGACTTCAGACTTTGTTTTTATGGATTTTGTAATCCTTGAAATGTGAACTCCGACAGGTGACCAAACTAACTAGGCCAAAATAAGATTGGTGGCAACTGCAAAATAAATGATCATTTCGTAACATAATTTAAGATTAAGACGAGTGAGCGATTTATCTCAACAACCTAGTCGCTTGACATAAAAAATAAAAATAATATTAATGATGATATGGGCCCCTAAAAATAAAAGAATAATGATATATTAATGTCTATAAAATAAAGGGTACATCCATCATTTTAAGTCAGGCTGGTCAGGATTCGTATCTGGGTTATGTTGTGAAACTAAAAAAATCTTAAAAAGTTAATCATTTTGTACTTGATTTTGAGTTTTTATTGTTATACGTTTCAATATTTGTGATTCGTTTGGTGTTCATAGGGATTTTTATGCCTAAGTTTTTGTTTTCATTCAATTGCAAGTGATTTGGATATATCATAACAAATCCAATTTTGCTTTTCTTCCCTTTTAGAATTTTAAAGTTTTTCATATTTTCTTGATTTCCAGAAGTTTCCTTACTTTATTTCAATACATTTTTTTTTTGCTTTTCTAGATTTGACTTTTACAATTCTTTTTTAATCTTTTGTTTTTTAAAATCCCTAATTATTTATGATCGGAATAAAGAAAAAATAATAAATAATAAAAATTAATCATAATCATGATCATAAATGATAAAGAAATTAATAAAAAAACAAATAGACCAAAATGGGCTTGGATTCTAAGGCCTAGCACACTAAGGCTAGGGTCCATGTTCACCCAATATAATTAACTTTAGAAAATTGATTTTACTTTTAAAAAAAGGACCATGGATAAAATCAATTGTCTTAAATGCGATTAACTAAAAAAATAAGTTCGAATTTCAAGCTTTTGTATAGTTAAGAGTCATCAGAATAGCGAATGCAAATATCAAAGTGAAATACAATCAATATATGTGTGATAAATATACTTAAGAAAAATTATTAAGCATATTTTTCTAGGATCTGAATAGTAGCTAGAGCAACTAGCTTTGATACCACATAAAAGAATTACAAAGTTAGTATAACTTTTAGCTTTGTTCAAGATAACTTTTATCCGATCTCCTTTCTTAATAATTTAAAAATATCCGAGACCAAGAACTTAGTGGCTATCTGGTGGGGGTAGGCATCCTTCAGGTGGCCTAGACATTTTCAAAACATTTTTAGTCCTACTTAATTGGCTGCAAGTGCACATGACATAAAAAGTGTCATTTCGGGGGCCAATTTTGGATAAAAAATATGAATATCAAGGTAAAAAAATCAACTTGTAACTTTTTAATGTGAAATTTTGAAATTTACTTTTGTGAATGTTATCAAGATTAAATTTTTTATTTTTAGAAATTTTTGAGAATTTTTCATAAAATTTGAAAAGTTGATCATTGTATATTTTTACTGATACCTGTATGATTTTATGCCCCACAAAATTAGAAATATTCAAGAAAAAATTCATATTGGCATTTATGCTACAAGGTATTAATTTGTCAAATTTATTCATTAAATTTGATTTTTTCGTAATATCAAGAGTTTATGCTCGTGAAATTTTTCTTAATGAAAATTGTTTCGTATTTTAGATTTCATCTTTATTATTTTTATAAATTAATATTTTGACTAATGTGTTAAATTTAATTCATTTTTATAAAATTTGAATATAATTTTTGAAATTTTTTGGCTTGCAGAATATGGAGTTTCTTGCTCTCTAAATTTTTTTGGTAGGTTTTTTCTAAGTTTATAAATTTTAAAATTCTTCGAATCACTTATTAAATTCATATTAAATCAGTTTTTCAAAATTTAATTTATTTTATGAGTTTTACATTTTTTTTAAATAATAATTTTCTTCCATAAAGTTTTTTTTCATAAAATTTTATGAATCTAAAATTTTTAATTACCTTTTTCTTGCACATAAAATTTCTCAAAAAAATTTTTTAGAAATTTTATTAATTTTTTTTAATGGGCCAAAATTTATTTTTTCCATTTCATGGGCCTTAAAAATCTTTAATTTTTCTAATAGGCTTGATAAGCCCGATAATTTTCAAAAAGCCTAATGAAACCATTTTTTTAACAAGCCTAAGAAGTTTATTTTGATTAAATTTTTACTTAAATTTGTTATATAAAATTTTATTCCTTGAATATATAATTTTTAATTTGTTAGAATTTGGTTCTTATAATTTGTTTTCTTTCAAATTTGAATTTTTCTCACGTATTTCTAGATGATGATATAATGTATGACATCACCATGCAAAATGACAATATCAAATTAAAAAAAATCTAAAAAAGTAATAATAAAAAAAGAAAAAGGTAGAAAATTCAAAAAGGATTTGGCCAAGGCACTTTTTCAAGCCTTGGCCAATCCTCCCTTAATATAAAAAAAAAAAGGGAGAGGGCTTTTGCACAAGCACTAATGCTCCATAGCCAAGAAACACTAAAAAACAAAAAAAATTAAGTTTTTCAAACTTTTAGGGTAAATTCACTTGAAAGACTTGATTTTTGTTCATTTCTATTATATTTCATCATTTTTGTGAGCTTGATGATCACTTGTGCTGATGGAATTCAATCTATGTTGAAAACCCAAGTGTTGAAAGTTATAAACAATTTTATGTATTTAGTGATTTTTGTTGTATTTTTGTTAATAACTTGATCTTTGTTGGATTTTTATGTTGTTGATATGTTGTTTATTTAGTCTTGTAGATACGTTATTAATCATGTTATGCTCCTTGGCAGGCTCATTTAATTACTTAATAAAGTATACTTATATGTTGATTCTTCATGATTTAAACATATTGGCATTGATTTGAGCTTGATAGAAACTTGGATATATATATATATATATGTTAAGTTGAAAACATATTTTTCTTGTTAATATAGGGTTTGGCCGAATGCTATATAACTTTAGATTTAATTTATTTTTTTATTTTTCTTGATATTTTGTACTATTTTTTAAAGTTTGAAAATTTAAGGGGCTAAATAATTTTTTCCAAAATTTTTAAAGGTCTTGGAAGGGTGATTCCAAGCTTGGCTGAAGTTTATATTGATGATTTTGTGATGTTTTTATTTTTAGGCCATTGTATAAATATAGAACATATAGGGACCAAATTTTTGCATTTTAGTCCAATCTTGATGTCTAAGTTACCCATGGAGGGTATAATTATCATTTCATATAATTTCAGAGTCCTTTAGGTTATTGAGATATTTAATACATCGAAGCTACACCTTAAGGGTATTTTAATATATATTTTTTTAAGAATCTATTCTTATGTGATCACTAGGATATTTGTAGGTTGAATATGTATAGTAAGAATAGGTTCATTTAAGGTGCTGGGATACTTCTATGTCGAAGGTACACCTTAGGTTTATTTTATTAAATTATCCTAGAATCAAGTCTTTTCTGATCACCAGGATACTTTTATGTTGAAGGTACATAATAGGGATAGGTTCATCTTTTTAGGAAGCTGTCAAATCCTTTAGGGTTACCAAGATGCTATAATGTTAAGGTAGACCTTAGAGGTATTTTAATAATTTATATTAGAATCAAGTCTTATGTGATCACTGAGATACTTCTCTGTCGAAGGCATATAGTAAGAATAGTTCATTTGTTTGTTTTGAGGTATTTTAATAATTTATGTTAGAACGAAGTCCTATGTGATCACTAGGATACTTCTATGTGAAAGGTATATAGTAGGAGTAGGTTCATTTGTTTATAAGGTTATAAAATCTTTTAGGGTAATGGGATAATTATATGTCAAAGGAACACCTTAGGGATATTTCATTAATTTATTTTAAAACCTAATCTTTTAGAGTCATTAGGATATTTTTACATCAAAGTTATACTTTAAGGGACTTGTTGGTCATTTCGACCAAATTAAGATACTTAGAGTTGAGTTTAGTATATTTCATAAACCAGGTTTTAAGGAATTTTTATGGTTTTATTAAATAAAATGGAATTTTAAAAATTTGGGCAATGTCTCCGATGTTAAAATAGTACGTAAAATTTCTCCTAGCATATGATAGGGGTTCTACAGATTATCTTAGATATCCTTTTAAAAATGTGAAAGTCGAGATTTTTGTTAAATTTTGTAAAATAAAACCTTTTGTATTCCTCTAACTCTTCAGTGGGGTACAAAAGATATTTTAATTTTTGAAAACTTTTGTATTCCTCTGGCTTTGCTGAAAGTTACGAAGAGAAAATAATAAAATCCTTCGTGGTATCCTAATTCTTTGAAAAGGTGCAAAATATGTTTTGATTTTCAAAAGCATTAAAAGCCCGATTGTCTCATTCATAATAATAAATTTGTCATAAAATTTTATTTTATAAATAAGAATTATAATTAAATATAGAATGTTGAAACTAAATAAAAATCAAATTTAAGTTAACATGTGACTAATAAGTATCGATTTTTGGACATCACGAAAGGGTAGAGCTTTACTCGTAATTGTAATCAACTCTCGAACCCTTTCACATGATCTCTAGTATCTTCATAGATCTCAAAGTTTGTTTTTAAGGGTTTCATGACCGCAACATAAACTCCGATAGGTGATCAATCTCTCCTGACCATATTAGATTGGTGGCGACTCTAAAAATTATTATTTCATAATGACCATTTAGGGTTAAGTTAAATAAGCTATTTATCTCAATAACTCGATCCTCAAAAATATGAAAAATAAAAAAATGATAAAGCCCCTAAAAATAATAATGATATATAAATATATAGAGGAACGAAAGGTACACCGTCATAGGATTGATCAAGATTCATATACATACCATGTTGCAACAATTATTTTATATATCTAGAGACCATCCAAATTAGGAAGAACTAGATAGGAATGATAATCTCTTGTAAAGTTTACTACAAGTGTCATCAAGCTAACAACTTGTTTCAGCAGGCAAAATAGTTATTTGATTCCATCATGTATTTCCTACATTTACTATTATTAAAGTTGAATCCAAGGATTCAAAAGGCGTTTTTGAAAGATCAAATTTCTCTATTAGTAAGGGTAAAAAAGTCATTTGGTTAAAATGTTTAAAAAAGGAAAACAGACAAGTTGGAGAGAAAGAGATGAGGAAAAGGAGATCAAAAAAGAGATAAGGAGGATAGGATAGAGAAGATAGAGGTGGATGAAGGAGTCGATGGTGACTTAGTAGCGAGTGGCTAGTTGGTGAAGAGGAAATGGTGGAGAAGAGGGAGAAAAAAATGAAGGAAAAGGAAGGGAAGAAAGACCAACATGCCAACGTTGGAGAAAGTGAGGTGAAGTTGTGATAGAGCGGAATGGGTTGGACGCCTCGACGTGGCCTGCAAAGCGTGGGTAGTAAAATTTACCTTTTATTTTTTTTATCTTGTTAAGAATTTCAATGAATTATAATTTATAGTAGTTTCACTAAAAAAATAATAAATACATATTTAGTGCAAAATTTGCTTGATTTTAGATTTTTATGTATGAAAAAAATATATAAAGTTTTCCCTTATCATTTATAATTTTTTTGAAAAAAGTTGTGATTTAAAAATAATTTTAAATTTTAAATTATCTTTTTCTTTAAATTTGAATAAAAATATTAAAAAGTAAAATAAATTAATGAAAAAAATAAAGAAAAAGTGCTAAATTTTTTATTTGTTGTTTTTTCTTTAATCACTTTTCCTTGCATTGAATTTTTTAAAAATTTTAATTTAAAATTATTTAATAGAATTACTTATGTATTTTTTAAAAAAATATAATTCTCATTGTATCGTGCAGATAAAATTATAATGTACAGTAAGTACAATGCCTAGCAACATTTTTCTTTTTTTCTTTTTTTTTTCTTAAATAGGTTTGGAATAGGTATTCTAGATCCTCCCTTAAGAACAGTTATTTCAAGGAATAGGAATAGGATGAATGATTTTTAAAAAAATTTGTTCTCTTTATTTTATTTTTTGTCTATTTAAGGCAGGAGAATTTGAACATTGTTCCTGTAAACAAAGAAACACACAAGCCAACTACTGAATTAAATATTTTTTGTTTATTTAGATGTTGGCCACTATTATGTTAAATAATTTCAGTATTATTTTTTATTTCTATTTTTTATTTTTTTTCAAACAATTCTAAATAATTTTAACATCGAAGTGGTTGATGTTTATATTGATTGATTATAGAAGAAAATTTTTTATTTATTTCGATTAAGCTTCCTTCCTATTAATATGGAATTTCTTTTCAAATACAGAAAATGATTTAATTCCAAAACCAAAGATCTTAATTTGCAAACCAGCAATGTTGGCAACAACGAATAAGCATGGCAGCAATTTGACTTGGCATTTCTAAATCGAAATAAGGATACTAGAATTTAGCACACTCGCATTGATGGTAGTTATTTTTGTATTGTAGCATTTCTAAACCGAAATAACAGCAACTCTAACTACCAAAACAAAATAATGGATAGTTTAATTGCTAAATAAATCGGTTTTCTGTTTTTTTTTTTGAAATATTTAGTATTTTTTTAAAAATTGTGTAGAACCTTAAAAGCATATTTATTCCTATTTTATTTTATGATTTTTTATAGTCCTATTCACACTTACTATATGAGTGAAAATATATTTTATAAAAATATCTATAATTTTCTTTAAGTATATAGTTTTTTAGAAAATTGGATGGGTTTTTGAAGTATATATATATATATATATTTAAAAATGTTATATAAAACTAAAAGACATTATTATCCCAATTTTATTTTTGAAGTTATTTGATTTTTTGCGTACTTTCAATGATTGATTTATTGTTACTTATAACACCAAAACTTAATCAAGATTTTAATAATTAGAATTTATCACACCCCCAAAAGTGGGTGAAAAAATATTTTTTTTTAAATTTATTTTGTCTAAAAAATAAAAAAAGCTAGTTTTTTTTTTTATTTTGTAGTTATTTTTGAATTAAAATATAAACTAAAACAGAAGAGTAGTTTTTAAGTGGTTGTTTTTTAAAATTAAAAAACTTAAATATACTTAATTTTAATATACAATCTATACTATGTATAATAAAAATGACTGAGTTTAGTGTCACTGTAAAATCATTAAATTCAACTGAGTCAACTCAATAAACTCAAGTAAATTTGTATTTTCTACAAAAGAAATAAAAACTATCCACTAATTACAGTTTTTATAAACAAATATATTCATATTTTTTTAATTACTTACGTAATGGATGTGCTATATCTAGTATAAATAATTTTAATTTAATTTTAATATAATTTTTTAATTAAGTTGATATCATTTAACTTATAATATTAAATTCAATAAAAAAATTTTATATATAGTATAGATAGTATATATAAGTAATCAAATCTTATTAAAAAGTTAATTTAGCCCCTCTTAACGTCGGTAAGAGCAAGAATAGTCTCTACTCTCCATTTTTCTCCTCCATATCCGTTTTCCTCCGCCTTTTTATCTCATTTCTCTTTTTCCTCCGTCCACATTATCGGAATAGTTAAAATGCCCGATCTTACATCTTCGCCGTTACCCTCCATCTCTACTTCTCTCTCAAATTTAAG
>JBBYHO010035772.1:0-10998 GCA_038382025.1 Adansonia gregorii
TGCCATTTATCAAGTTAAAATATATTTTTTAGTTTTGGGGTCATTTCATAAATATAAAAAGTTTAGGGATTTTTGCATAAATATGGAAAATATATCCTAGGAATCGAAAAGAAGTGACCGAATTTGGCTTATGACTTTCTATGAGACTTCTCTTGAGTATTTTGATCCATTTGAAGCTTGATTTTACATTTTAATCATATAGGGATTAATTTGTAAATTTTGAAAAAGGTTAGGGACTAGTTTGCAAAAAATAAAAAATTTTGCTTTCTGGTCAAAGGATTTGACTGAAAGTTTCATGGATAATTTGGAAACTGATTTTGTGGTATCTCATATCATGCTTTAGGTATTTTTCACATTTGAAAATGCATTGTGTAATTTCTCAAAGTTTAGGGGCTAGTTTGCAAACAATGAAAAATTTCGTTTTTTGGTCAAAGGTGTTTGGCCGAACCTTCTTGCATATCTTTAGCATGATATTCATGTTGATTCTTTGCTAGTTTGATGATTTTTAATTATTTGCTTGTGGTATTTTACTATATAGGGGTTAAAATGTAATTTTATAAAGCTTAGTGGTTACTTTGCAAATTAAAAAAATTTTGGTTAGGGCAAGGTATTTGGCCGAATCTTTTTTGATATATTGACTGCATTTTCATACATAATTTCATACGATTTTTATAATTTTTAAGTTACTTTATTATATAAGGACTAAAATAAAGTTATAGAAAAGTGTAGGGATTAAATAGCAAATTTTTATATTAAAGAGGTAAAATAGTCATTTTATTGGTTTTAAAAATTTTTATTATTCTTATAGCATTTCGTAGGGGTATAGAAATATTCAAAATTTTTCATATTTGTTCGATTTTTCGAAGAATATGAAATGTAATTTTTCAAAAACCCAAGGGCATTTTGGTAATTTTGCTTATCGAGATTCTTTTACACTAAAGGTGAGCATTTTTGGACTCTTTTAGCCTTTTAAGGTCATTTTAAGGTCCATTAGGGGTACCAAGATGCTTTCATGTCGAAGGTATGTCTTAAGGGCATTTTCGTAATTTTTCTTATTCGGATGCTTTTATGCCAAAGGTGCACGTTTAGGATTCTTTTAGCCTTTTAAGGTCTATTACGGTTATCGGGGTACTTTTATGCCGAAGGTATATCTTAGGGGCACTTTGGTCATTTTGCTCACCGGGATGTTTTTGCGTCGAAGGTGAATTTTTAGGATTGGTTTAGCCTACCAAGATCATTTTAAGGTCCGTTAGGGTTATCGGGGTACTTTCATGTCAAAGGTATACCCTAGGGGCATTTTAATTATTTTGCTCACCGAGATATTTTTATACCGAAGGTGAATTTTTAGGATTGGTTTAGCTTATGAAGATCATTTTAAGGTCTATTAGGGTTACCGGGGTACTTTCATATCGAATGTATACTCTAGGGGCATTTTGGTCATATTACTCATCCGGATGTTTTTATACCAAAGTGAATTTTTAGGGTTGGTTTAGCCTTTCAAAATCATTTTAAAACCCATTAGGGTTATTGAGATACTTTCATGTCAGAGGTATACCTTAAGGATATTTTGATAACTTTGAATCACATCTTATGTAAACGCTAGGATACTTTCATATCGGAAGTAGACATTAAGAACATGTCCATTATATTATGTCATTCTTAGGTCATAGAATCAGTATTTTTTTATATATATAACAAAATTATTTTTATAAATAAAGCAATTTCTCCTAATTAAATTGATATATAAGATTCCTACCCGTATACGTGAGGAATTTTACGGATCATTTTAATAAGAGAAAACCTTTTCAAATAAGAAATCGAGATTTTTCAGTCTTAAAACAAAATAAAACCTTTCGTATTCTGTATGGTTTTCCGGCGGGATATGATTGAGAATTTGTGCCCACCTGGGTCCCCGGGAATGTACAAATAATTTTGTGATTTCTAGAAACATTAAAACCTGACTTTCTCAAAATAATAAACTTTCATAATGAAATACTATAGGAATTATAATTAAACATCTAATGTTGAAACCGAATAAAAATTAAAATTTAAGTTAACACATGATTAATAAAGTATTGATTTTTGGGTATCATGAGAGGGTTGATCTTTACTTATGATTGTAACCGACTCCCGAGTCTTTTTATATGATCTCTGGTATGATGGCAGGCTTCGAAATTAGTATTTTAGGGTTTTGTAACCCTCAAAATACACACTTCGATAGGTGATCAATCTCCTCTAGCCTAAATAGATTGGTGGCGGCTCCAAATAAATAGTTATTTCATAATGACTATTTAAGGTTAAATCGAGTGAATGATTTATCTCGATTACCCAGTTCCTAAAATGAGAAAATGATGATAATGATATGGCATATAGAAATAATAGAATATAAGATAAACTTAATAAATATAGGAGCGAATGCCATTTTAAGTTGGGCTGGTCAGGATTCGTATTTGAGCCACATTGCGACAACTTAATGGCAGGAACTTTATCGGTATCGCTGCATTACAACTAGATGCCTCGGAGATGTTGTAATTCTAAAAAGTTTCATTGAAAAAGATCGGGTGTACGATTTCCTTGTTGGACTCAACAATGAGTTTGACTAAGTTCGAGTTCAGATACTTAGTAAGGACAAATTGCCATTACTAAATGAAACTCTATTCTTGATACGATCAGAAGAAAGTCGCAAAGGGGTTATGCTAGACAGTCAAGATGGATCAACTGTGGCAACAAGGACAGAAACAGCACATAAGCATTATAGAGGAAAGGCGGACTTGTCTAGATCTTCAAAGATTGTTGGAAGGGACAATAAGGATACTATCTGGTGTACTTACTGCAAGAAGTCGAGGCACACCAAAGACAAATGTTGGAAATTGAATGGCAAACCAACCATTGCAAGTCAAGATCGGGGTTATAAAGGACAGAAAAAGGGACAGACCCAATCTTACCAGGCTGTAACACAATCAAATTCAATTCTGAAGCAAGGGGAGCTCAACAAAGAAGAGATTGAAAAGCTAAGAGATCTATTAAGAGCTCTAGAGAAGTCCAAAACCAATGGGACATGTTCATTGACACTCTCAGGTAAGTCCACTTTTCTTTGTGGTCTAAATGCTTTAGAAAAGGTTTCCTCCTGATTCTTGGATCATTGATGCAACTGCAATCGATCACATGACCATTCACCATCACAATTTATTACCTATTCCCGTTGTCCTAGCAATAGAAAAATTTTAGTTGCAGATGGATCATCTATTATTGTTGTAGGGTTAGGTGACATTCAAATTACACCTCAGCTCATTCTTAAAAATGTACTTCGTATTCCTAAGTTGTCCACTAATTTGATATCTGTCTAGAAAATTACTAATGACATAAATTTTGATGTTACTTTCTATCCTTCTTGTTGTGTGCTTCAGGACCAGATCTTGGGGAAGAAGATTGGACTTACTAAGGAAAGGATGGACTTTACTATCTTGAAACTATAAGCAAGTGGACTAGTATCAAAGAAAACATATCCTTATCTGTTATTCCTCACGGAACAAAGATGTTATTTGGCTCTACCATTATAGGTTTGGTCATCCTTCATTTAGAGTATTACAAAGAATGTTCCCATCTTTATTCAAAAAAATAAATGTTCAAGATTTTTATTGTGATGTGTGGGAGTTTGCAAAGTAAAAACGAGTTTTCTTCCCTATTGGTAATAAAAAAACTTCAATACCATTTTATTTAGTTCATACTAGTATCTGGGGGCCCTCTATTGTTCCTAATGTGACAGGATCAAAGTGGTTTGTGTCGTTTATTGACGATTGCACTAGAGTTACCTAGGTTTTCCTACTCAAACACAAGTTTGATGTGAGGATTGTATTACCTAATTTTCATACTATGGTTCAAAACTAATTTGGGGTAAAAATAAAAACAATTTGATCTGATAGTGCCCGAGATTATTTCAATCAGTTTTTATCTTCCTCTTTTCAAAAGAAATCATGAATCATCTTGTGTTAACACCCCACAACAAAATGGGATTGCTGAAAGAAAGAATGGTCACCTACTAGCCACTACCCGAGCTCTTTTATTTCAGCAACATGTACCAAAAACTTATTGGCGGGAAACCATCATAACAGCTACCTACATCATAAACAGATTGCCTTCCAAGACCTTAGAATTTAAAACACCCATAGGGCTTCTTGCTAAATTCTACCTTGACATGAATACTTCAATCTCACACCTAAAGTCTTTGGTTGTACTTCCTTTGTTCATGTCCACAGCAACAATAGAGGGAAACTACATCCTAAAGCTATCAAGTGTGTCTTTTTGGTATACTCATCTATTCAGAAAGGATACAAGTGCTATCATCCACCTACAAAATGTTTTTTTGTTACTGCTAATGTCACTTTTGAGGAAGGAACACCTTACTTTACTTAACCTTATCTTCGAAGGGAGCGATCACTAGTGGAAGATAAGGATAGGGACAATTTCCTACTAGTATATCAGCCTTTACCTATGTTGGTTTTACCTACCCAATCTACCCAAACTCAAAGATAACATTAGTCCCAACATCAGTCCCACCATCAGTCTACCCAAACTTAAACACAACATCAGTCCCACCCTATAGAGTCACACTCTTAACCTAACCAGTCTCAATTCTAACCTATACAGCCACAGTCTCAACCTGTTTTTGACACTTTGAGATATGAATAGGTGTATTCAAGGGGAAGAGTTCCAAATCTTGAACCCGAACAAGTCCAAGATTTTTTTCTCCATTTGGAAATAAGATAAGCACTATATCTAAACATATTTATGAAATAGATGCTGATCTTTATCTACCAATTACCCTTAGAAAAAAACCTAGAGAATGTACTAAATACCTTTTATATCCAATCTCAAATTTTGTGTTTTTTGATAATATTTCTTCATCCCATAGGACATTTCTTGTAAGCCTAAACACTATCATGATTCTTAAAACTTTATCTGAAGCATTATCCAAAGAAGAGTGGAGGGAAGCTATGAGAGTAGAAATGGTGGCACTAGAGAAAAACAGAACTTGGGAAATTGTGGAACTACCAAAGGAAAAAAAATTAGTGGGGTGTAAATGGGTGTTCTCAGTAAAGTATAGGGCAGATGGGAAACTAGAGAGATATAAAGCTAGGCTGGTAGCTAAGGGTTATACTCAAACCTATGGGGTAGACTATCAAGAAACCTTTCCCTCGGTTGCAAAATTAAATACAATAAGAGTCTTACTGTCATTAGCTGCCAATCTCAACTGGGATCTACAGCAATTTGATGTTAAAAATACATTCCTACATAAGGACTTAGAGGAGGAAATATACATGGATATACCACTCGATTTTGGCGACAATGTGGAGTAAGGAAAAGTGTGTAGACTATAGAAGGCACTCTATGGCCTTAAGCAATCTCCAAGGGCTTCGTTCGAGAGATTTGCAAAGGTGATGATAACCAACGGATACAAGCAAAGTAAAGGGGATCATATTTTATTCATGAAGCACTCAAAGATAGGGAAAGTAACAATTTTGTTAGTATATGTTGATGATATAATAGTAACTGGAAATGATGAATCTGAAAAGGAATCCCTAAGGCAGTGTTTGATCAAAGAGTTTGATATTAAGCAATTGAGAAGATTGAAGTACTTCCTAGGAATTGAGGTGGCATATTTTAAACTGGGCATTTTCATATCTCAGCAAAAGTATGCCCCTGATCTCCTAAAAGAAACAGGAAAGTTAGGATGTAAACCTGCTACTACACTAATTGATCCAAATCACAAGCTTGGGGAAGCAATGGATGACTTAATTATGAATAGAGAAACCTATCAAAGGTTGGTTGAGAAACTCATCTACTTATCACACACAATGCCAGACATAGCTTATGCTGTTAGTGTAGTAAGCCAGTTTATGCACAATCCAAAAGAAGTACACTTGCAAGCTGTTAGTAAGATTCTACATTACTTAAAAGCTAATCTAGGGGAAGGGATATTGTATCAAAGAAATGCAGGAACAGCACTTGAAGCCTATACAAATGCAGATTATGCAAGATCTCCAGCTGACAGAAGATCAACTACAGGATACTGCACCTTTCTTGGAGGTAATCTAGTTACACGGAGAAGTAAAGTGTTGAAGCAGAATTTAGAGCTATAGCCCAAGGTATATGTGAACTATTATGGCTAAGAATACTTCTAAAGGACTTAAAGATAAAGAGAGATAAGCCTATGAAACTCTATCGTGACAACAAGTCAGCAATAAATATTGCTAACAATCCTGTGCAACATGACAGGACTAAACATATAGAGGTAGATAGGCACTTCATAAAAGAAAAACTAGAGAGTGGTCTGATTTGCATCACGTATGTGAATACAAAAAATCAGTTGGCAGATGTGTTCACAAAAGGACTGCATACTATTTAATTTCAAGATAATGTTTCCAAGCTAGGAATGAAAGACATTTATTCTCCAACTTGAGGAAGAGTGTTAGAGGGAAAAGGATATTATCTGTTTTTTAAATTTTAGATAGCTGTTACTATTTTGATTCCTTAAATCAAGGAGTTAGGTATTTTAGAGATAAAAATTTAAATTAGAATGTTCTAGTTTCTTTTTTCTATCTAGGACATTGTATGTGAAGGTTCAAACCTACTGTATAAATAGACCTACAAACAGCTTGTAAAATCATAGAAATAAGAAATTTATTGATTCAGTTTTAGTTTTATCATTCACATAAAATATTTTTTGCTAGTTGAGGAGTTTGACCATATGCTACTCAAACTCTGATGTGAGTGTCGGACACGGGTATGTGTAAGGTACGGATATGCTTAGTTTTTTATTTTAAATTTTTCTATGTATTTAGAGGGTCCTTGGAGAGTCATATCTCCATGCCACTGTCTGAATATGCGTTGGACATGGGTACTAGAGAAAAATGAAGAGTTTGAGCAACATAAATTTGACTTGCCAAACATTTCATGTAAACTTGGGTTTAGTTCTTTATAACTAGAAAAGAAAATCCATGTTTTACTTCATTAGACTTGTATTTAAAGAGGTTAAAAAAAGTACCGGCATTTCATATTTACAGAATCACTATTGTTGGCTAAATTTTGTGTTCATTCGATGTTACATGAGGGCCATATTGATTTATTTGGCTTGTCGGAGGTAATCAAGGAATAGTTATTGCCTATTTTACATAAAGGGAAGTCTATGTTGTTTCGATTTTTTATTTTTCTTGAAGTACCCATGACTGACATAGTTTTGGACATGGATATAGGAATATGATCCTCTAAAGACCCTTCAAATACATGGAAAAACTTTTAAAACATTGATGTTAGACCTTTTAACGGTGAATGAAATCAAGAGGGGGATGAATTAATTTCTCAAAATTTTGATAAATTAAAATTTTAATAGACAAACTTGAGAAATCTAAATAATAAACTTTTCGAGTGTAATTTAGTGAATGAAAATAAACAATCAAGGAAAAAGGAAAGAAGAAGCAAACTCAATGATTTATAGAGGTTCGACCTCAATTGCCTACGTCCTCTGCCTTGGCCTCACTTGCCTCGGCTTTTCATAATTCACTAACTTGAATTATTTACCTTTCAAGGACAAAGTATAACCTTTACACTCCCTATCTTTCAAGGCTAAAATAGAAACTTTTACCTTATATCTTTTATGGCTAAAATATAACCCTCTCTCTACTTTTCAATGGTTAAGTAGTAACCTTCCTTTTTTGCAAGGATATTGGTGTAAACAAATAAAACCTCTAAAGGTTAGATATTTACAACAATTTTAGCTCAAAAAAATTGTGTATCTAAAGATACAAGATGAAGAATACAAAAATAGGAAGAATTAATCCTAAACAAAGATGAACGAGTTGATAAAAGATGAAAGATTTGACTCTAAGCACAATTTCTTGGTTCCTTTTGGTTCTTCCCCTGTTGAAGGTGTTGGAGTGGCTTATTTATAGCCTTGATCATGATTCTAGCCATTGGGAACATTTGGTGAAGAAATATAGCCGTTGGAGCCTTTACAAGTGTTATTTCTCGTTGTTCTTGTGCTTCTGTATTGATATAGTACCAATGGTATCGATACATAACTTAAAAAAGTAGCCGTTATAACTTCTTGTATCGATACTATAATCTAAGTATCGATACTTAGCAATTTGTATCGATACATTTACCTTTGTATCGATACATATGAAGGTTTCAGCTAAACGTAGGCTATTGCCAAGCCCTGTATCGATACTCGAGGATCAAGTATCGATACTCATCAATATGCATCGATACTCATGTTCATTGTATCAATACACATGAGGGTTTGTGCATAGTATCGATACTCATGTTCTTTGTATCGATACTAGTCTTGAATACTTGTTTGCAAATTCATTTTTGTTGATTCCAACACATCTCAATGGATTGCCTTATTATTTTTAAGGATCTTTTTCAATTTAAACATAAATACAAGGTCGAATATTAATTTAACTTAAGTTTGTTGGTTATATCAAAACTATATTCAAGGTTAACAATTGAACCCCTTTTTGATATAACAAAACTTAAGATAAATTTGCTTGTGTTTGAGTTTTAAACAAGGACATAACTCCCCCTCAATAAATTGCCCAAAATTTAAGTTTAAATTTAACATATAATCCGGGTTCCAATATGTATATAACTAATTCATAACTCTCTTTCAACATATGCATGATCAATGTACGATTCACGAGCAACATGCTGCAAATTTAAGGTCTTTCTCCCCCTTTTTGTTATATTAAAGACAAAATTCAAGGATAATCAAGCATAGGTGTAAGTATAACGAGGATAAAATGTGCGAAGGAAAAGATGCAAAACCATAAATTATCGTAGAAGTCTAAAATCATGAAAATCAATAAAGATAAGTCCTAACAACAATCTAAAGATATGAACTTTGTCATATCATAAAGTTTAACATCCTAAGGTAACTAGACGTCATGGGTAGGAGGATTCTCGGTGGGTGGAGGAGTAGGTGGACGTGCACGAGGAAAGGGAACGGAGTAGGCATGAAATTGCTTTGTAAGAGTTCGATGACTTTGCTCAAGAGCAGAGAGACAAGCATCGATGTTGCAAAACGTCTTTCCCACGTATCAAAACGATCCATAATCGATGTGAACATTGTGGGAATATCCATGTGTGCGAGAGCTAAAGGTGGAAGAGGCAGAGGAGGCTCATCATCTGAATTTCATCACGATCGTCGGGAGCTAGAGCATCTTATTGCTCGAGTGGCGGCTGTCGACGAGCTTTTGGAACAGTCTCTGCCTTGAATTTCATAACCGGCAAGTCCCATCGATTTGCGACAGATGTAGCGATATGTCATGACCACGATGCCGGGGTTGCATGAAAGATCAAGACCTTGAGTTTCGAAGTAGTAACTCAAGGCCATGCCGTGAAAAAGGCTATGACACCCTTGTAAACATAGAACGAGGTCGACAAAGATGAAGTATGCTAGATTTGGCCGGGTGCCAGATTGTATCATATGCAGCGACCAATAATTCGCGTCGTTAAGAACAATATGTTTGGTTCCATATGGACGGAGCACATGTGAGATTATTAGATGAAGTAAGCAATCAACCGACGGAAGAAGCGTGGTTTTGTTGTTAGGGGTACGTGGTGCAATGGGACCCGAACCTTCATTGATAGCACCTTCATTTGGAAAATCGAAAGCAGCAGTGAGGGAAACCGTTTTGACCAAGAGATCTTATCCCAAAAGATAGGATCGAATAGCAATGGCATTGTCGTGGTCATCAACAACAAGAGATACATTGCTAAAGAAGGCTCGGACAAGATTCTCTCGCACCAGAACATTTAGCGGAAGGAATTTGGTCCATTCGACATTGTTGATGGATAGTTGATGGATCGAAGAAATGTAAAGTCGATTACGCGACATTGTTAAATAGGCATTCGGGCATAGATGGTGGTGAATCACTCTCAAGCCCATGTGTCGCGAAAGCGCAAGTCAAAGAAGGACTGAGTTTGTGCCAAAGGTGGTTGTCGTGCGGAAGAGGTGGATGCACGGGTGACGAGACCCTGTCGACGTGCGGTTTGCTTGGTTTTGGGAGCCATAGTTTTGTGAGGACTTTTGTCGAACAGGTGATGGGCGAAAGGTTGAGTTTTTTGAAGGTTGTTTGAGGTATTTTATCGAGCAAGTGGTGGGCGCTTAAAACGGATTTTAATTTGTGTGATGTAAGGAGTGTGTCTGGAATCGATCACACAAATGATGATGGGGAATGGTTTAGGAAAGAAATAGAGGTGATTGAATGGAAGAAATTTAGATGAAATGGTTGAAATTGGAGAGAGAGGTGGTGAGGGTAGAGGTTATGAAAAGTATTGGAATCTTGATGGTTTGGAGTGTAATGGGTGATTTGAAATGGTTTTGGGGAAGTGAAATAAAAGAATTTGGTGATTTGATGAGTTTGATTTTGAAAAGAAAACTGGGGATGATGGGATTTGATGGTGGTTTGATGGAACAAAGGATAAGGCAAGAAGATGATGGTTCAAATAAGAGAATTCGCGCAAGAGAGTGCCTAAATGAACAGTCAGTATCGGTACATAATAAGAAGTATTGATACAAAGAACATTTTTGGGTTCTGTATCGATACAAAGAACTAGGTCTCGATACTTATATGAAATTACTGTTGTATCGATACTCACTGAGAAGTATCGACACTTGTATCGATACGTAAGGAAAGGTATCGATACAAAGAGCCTAGGATGGGTTCACTTTCAATAGGATCTCATCAAATCAGATGGCATTTTGATCCAATTATCAGTTTAAAACATTTAAAATATATCTTAGACCCAAATTATGATCATTCAAGGCTTAATCAAGATGCAACAACTTTATTCAATAAATTCATGTCAATCAAACGAGCAAGTGTGCAATTATCAAACAAAGCGTTTATGCAAGCAACATTGAGGCACAACAATCGAATTGGATCAAATTATGAATTTTAGGGTGTGTTCATCAATCCAAGTTCTCTTCTAATT
>JBBYHO010035783.1:0-10998 GCA_038382025.1 Adansonia gregorii
ATTACATTTACATAAAAATTTTATAAGTTACATAAATATATTATCAACAGGTAATAAAAAGTACTATATCAAAAAATTTTATAGTTATATAAATTATATTATCTGTAACATACATTTATTATCATAGGTAATATAAATATGTATTAAATATTTTTATGTAATTTGTGTTATATGTAATGCATTTGTGTAAAGAATCTTTGAAGGTAATATATATGTAATTTATTACATATGAATATTACTGAATTTATATATAAATATTACTGATTTACATAAAAATATTATTAAATCTATAATATATCTATGCAAAATATTTTTTTAAGAAAATTAACTATAATTTTCTAGAAATTATTTTTTATTATTTATTAAATTTATTATATGGGCGAGAAATTAATTTTTGTAGTAATTTTTGAAGTAAAAAAGTTTTAATGTTTTTTTAGTTTAATAATTTATTTAGGTGTATTAGTAATAATTATTTTATATTAAGAAAAAATTAATTTTTTGATTAAATTTATATTTTTTATTAGTTAGTAAAATTACAACTAAACATTAAAAAAATTGCATATAATTATTACAAATTATATAATGTTTATATGTAATTTTTGTTATATGTAATGTATTTGTGTAAAGAATATTTGAAGGTAATATATGTATGAATTTATTACATACAAATATTACTGAATTTACATATAAACATTATATATTTATATGAAAATATTACCAAACCTATAATATATATATGTAAAATATTTATTTGAGAAAATTAATTATAATTTTCTAGAAATTGGTTTTTATTCTTTATTAAATATATTTAATGTGTGAGAAATTAATTTTTGTAGTAATTTTTGAAGTGAAAAAAATTTTAATATTTTTTTAGTTTAATAATTTATTTGGATATATTAATAATAATTATATTATATTAAGAGAAAATTTATTTTTTGATAAATTTATAATTTTTATTAATTGGTAAAATTACAACTAAATATTACAAAAATTACACATAAATATTAAAATTTATTATATTTATGTGTAATTTTTATTATATGTAATATATTTGTGTAAAGAATCTTTGAAGATAATATATGTAATGTATTTGTATAAGAAATCTTTGGAAGTAATGTTAGCATATAATTTATTACATAAGAACATTACCTGCTTATATGCAAGTATTAAAAGGTTTACATAAAAATATAACTAAATATATAATGTAATAAATAAAATATTCTTTTAAGAAAATTAGCTTTAATTTTTTCAAAATTATTTTTTCTTTTTTTATTAAATATATTATATAAGAAGGTTTTATATTATACATACAATAGACATTATATACATAATATATTATATATTATATACAAATTATATATATTAAAAAATTAAAAGAATATATATTATATATATGATATATAATATAAATTATATATAAATTATGCATATTATATATAATATATATTATATAATACATATATAGTACATAATATTATGAACATTATGTAGTAATATATTTTTTATGATAAAAATAAAAATTATTTTACACCAAATGACGAATACTAATTAAAAACTATTATATCTTAAAAGATATTTATATTAAATATCAAATTGTTTTTAAAACAATTAAAAGTAAAATATATTTTATATAAAGTATATAATATATATTATATTAATATATATCATCTAATAAAAATAAAAATATTTTTATTAAATCTTAAATTATTATTTAAAAATAATAAAAATAAAAATATTTTATGTTAAATTATTTAAAAATAATAAAAAACTTTGATATTAAATGCTAATGCTGGGTGAGTGAAAAGGGTGGAAGCAATAGAGAATTACAAAAAAGTAAATGCAACAATAATTATTTAAAAAATAAAAACATGAAAAATTAATTTTAAAAAAAGAAATATTAATTCTTAGAAATATTAAAAAAGAAACTTTAATTATCATTTTGCCTTTATTTTTTTATCTAATCTTTTGGTTTCTTTCTTCTTAGCAATAATTTAGTAAAAATTATAAATTATATATATTAAATTATATTATGTATTATTTATTCTTTATTTTTTTGTTTATAATTTTTAGGATTAAAAACTTTTACTTAAAAAAAGATGTTCAAAGATAGTGAGCTATGATTATCTCACTATACGAGAACAATCAATTGCATTTTTTATATTTTACTTATAAGTTTTCTTTTTATTTCTATTGAAAAGTCATCCTCTTTACTGTAAAAAATAATCAACTTTGGCATATATGAAGCCGTTTTCAAGATGATGTCGATCATACATGAACACAAATAATTTGTGCATGTGCTTTAGCATATTTTTTATATTTTATTATATATAATATATTATATTATATAATATAATATATTATTATATTATATCTATAATATTACATTACATTATATATGCATTATATAATATATATTATATATAATATGTATAATATATATTATTTTTAATTCAATAAAAGTAATATGATTTAATATTAAATATTTTTTAATTTTTATTATTTTTATATTAATCAAGTATTTAATATAATTCAAGTTTATTTTATAATTTGAGATATATATTTAAAATCTTGAATTATTATATAAAAATAATAAAATAATATTTTATATAAAATTTTGAATTATTATATAAAAATAATAAAATAAAAAATTTATACTAAATTTCAAATTACTATATAAAAATAATAACTAAATGTACGAATGACTATAATTGAATATACGAAATACTATAATTAAATATACGACTCATCATAACTAAATGTATGGATGATTATAACTAAATATACGACTTACTATACTAGATGTACGAAATAAATATAACTAAATGTACGAACTGACCCCTATTGAATTGCTGCCAGGGACAAAAGCAGCCAAAAGATAAGACAAAAAATAAAAGTAAAATATTAATTACAGTTTTTTGAATAATTCTAATAATTATTTTTTTTTAAAATTATTTTTCACGTTTTACACTTTTAATAATTATTGTTGTATTTCACTTTTTTTTTTGAAATTTTTCTTTCACTCGGTTAATTTTTTTTTGGCTTTTTTGACCAATGAGTTTAGATGAAATGATTTAGATCTAATGACTCTTTTTATTTTTAAGCTGATAAGAAACCTACCCTAATAAGCTGATTTTATAATTTACCTTGTCAATGTATTTAAAATATGTGAATTTTGTAGTAAACTTAATTAGAACTATTCTATTCATCTGTACGTTTTGGCTATTCTAACAATAATTAATTTAATTGGCTCCACGAGGTCCATGGGACATCAATGCAACAGATCAAATCAGTTTGTACAATTTTTTTATGATCCATTTCATTTTATTAATTCTTGGATATTAAAATAAGGCTTAAAATTTAATTCAAATAATTTATTTATTTTTATTAAGAACTGGATACTCGAAAAGTTGGATTCGATGTCAGGCAAATGAATGCCACTTGTCCTCTAATCTAGGCGCATGTAAAATTTAAAATACAAATACTTGAGAGTTTGTTTGACTCAAATCAAGGAGTAAATTCTTTGATTTGTTGAGATTGCACAAAGATTGTATGAAGTTGTAGATAATTGCGTTTATTCCGTTATTTAGTTGCTAGTCACGTTGCTTTTAATTAGTTTTTATTTCAAAAGTCAAAATGGAACTCGAATCTGGACTTGCTTAAAGGTTGAGCTATTCGTTCAAGTTCAAAAATTCGATCGATATTTAGGAGAGTTTAGAAAAAAATTATTATATTCGAAAAATAGGCTTGGATAAAATAATTAGACCCAATTAAAAAATGGTCGGGTCTTGGGTCCGACTTTCAAAGCTCGAACTTGGCCCGACCCAACCTATTTTACTATTACATTATATATATTTATTTTATATATTATTTAATTTTTATCATATAAACAATACACATATATAATATCATAATGTAAACTTAAAAAATTAAGTTAAATTATTTTTATTTATAAATTTAATAAAAATTATTAAACTAATAAAGATTAAATTTTTTAAAAAATATATTTTTAAAAATAAATTATAAAAAATATATAATATGAGTAGGTCTAAATGGGTTTAGACAACTTATTTACAAATATGGGCGGGCTTGGACAAAATTAGAAACCCATATTTTGGGCCAAGCCAGACTTCTGCAAGTGTCACGGGCCGTACTAATAAGCTTAGGCCCAAAGACACAAGTTACATGGAATAACTTGGCCCACTAAAATAAGTCAAATCTTTGGAGAGTTCTAGAAGGTCCAGTTTTTAGAAGCTTACAGATACAGTTAAAAATAACCACTCCAACTTATTTAAAATTAGAAAGAGATAAAGTTATTAAAGTTTAAATTCATCTAGGATTCTAGATTTCATAGATAAGTATAAATCTTTGCCGTCCATTAAATTTAATCTAGGCCATTGATGTAAGGGGAATTCAACTATAAATAGAGGTTTCCCCAGCCTCATTTGTATCATCAAACATTTGAGAAATACATTTGAGCATTCCTCTCTATTTCCTTTATGTTCTTCTTTCTGCTTTTATCTTTTAAGCTTTTAGCTTCAGTACCTTTGAGGAATTTATATTCTCTTTTTGAGTGTTTATAGGCTGACTTAGGCATATAAGGAAGCAAATCCTAAGCCTAAGGCCATGCGGTTTGCTAGGCTAAAGTTCGAGCTCGTGACAGTTGGTATCCGAGCCAGGTGTTCGTGAAGCTACCGATAGTAGAGATGGCATCTTAGGCAGAAAACCAAACACAAGAGGTCCTAAAGACTCGTGGTAGAGGAAGGAAGGCCAACAGTTTGAGGGATGTTCTATCAGCCATAAATGGCAGGGTGGCCAAGCTCAAGGTGACCGTCTGAGATATGCCGGATAACCTTGAGATTGTGGAAAGCCACATCGAAGAGCTAGACTTTATAAGAGAGGAGCTTAAGGAGAAGATGCAAGGTGCTCTTAACATGGTGATAGATATTCTCACTCAAAAGAATGATGCCCTTAAAGTTGTGGTAGGGGCCATGAAAAAGCAAATGGAAGAGCTCATAAGGGAGCTGTCATCTTACAAAGTAGCTATAGGAGGTAGCATGCTAGCTGTGACATCTAAGCACAGGATGGAGATCCCTAAGCCAAAGAAGTTTAAGGGAACTCGGTCTGCAAAAGTTATGGATAACTTCTTGTAGGGGATGGAACAGTACTTCCGAGCAATGGGCATCGAGGATGATGCTACTAAGGTAAATACCACCTCCATGTATTTTACCAATGTGGGCTCTTTTATGGTGATGTCATCAATGCAACGATAACAAGCATTGGGGTACTGCTATTGGAACTTGGGAAGTGTTCCAAATAGAGTTCAGGCAACAGTTTTATCCTGAGTATGCTGAGGATAAGGCGTGTGCAAAGTTGCGATAGCTTACGCAATAAGGCATAACTCGAGAATATGTTCGAGAGTTTAGCGAACTTATGCTCGAAATTTCAAATTTGAGGGAGAATGAGGCGTTCTTCTTATTCATTGATGGACTCAATCTCTAGGCTAAGCAAGAGTTACAACGAAGAGGTGTCCAAGATGATCGAAGCCATAACTATAGTAGAGTCCTTGATCGAGCTCGGCATAAAGAAGTCGGACAAATTTATGTCTTTTAAGCCCAAGGGTAAGGGCAATGGTAGGGGAGACAAAGATCGAAAGTCCAAAAATAATAACAAAAAACTGTCAACAAGGAAGCCAAGGTTTAACAAGCCATGAGATAAGAAAAAAACTAAGGAACTGGTGAAATGTTTCTTATGTGATGGTCCGCATAGGAGATGAGATTGTGCAGAACGAACTAAACTTTTCTCCATCAATAAAGAAAATGATGAGCTAAAAAAAGAGACCCTAAAATTTGGCTTGATCATGAGTTCTATCAAGGTAAAGAGGTGTCAAAAACAAAAAGGGTTGATGTTCATATACATCTTTATTGCAGGCAGAAAAATAAGTACTCTGATCGACATAAAGGCATCATATTTGTTCATATCTAAAGATGTTGCCAAAAATCTTGATCTTAAAGTTGAGAAGACAATGGGTGGATCAAGACAGTCAATTCAAAAGAGGTCCTAACCATGGGTGTTGCAAAAGCAGTAGACATACAACTTGGAGACTAGAAAGGTAAGGAAACCATCAAGGTTATACCACTTGATGATATGACTGTGTGGTTGGCTTAAATTTTCTTAACCAAATAAATGCTCTTCTTGTACATTTACTGATTGTATATGTATCTTAGATGCCCGTTATCAATGCATTATGCTGGTGAATCGAAAGATGGGTGCCCAAGCCAAAATGCTATTTATAATCCAGCTTACCAAGGGAGTACATAGAGAAGAAGTCACCTACTTGGTAGCTCTAAAGTTTGATAAGCCTTAGAAACCTATGGACAAGACTCCTTCGAAGGTATTAGAAATGCTGTAGTCTTTTGAAGATGTGATGCCTACAGAGTTACCGAAGAGGCTACCATCTAAGAGAGAGGTGGATCACAAGATTGAGCTGGTGCCTAATGCTGAACCACTAGCTAAGGCCTTATACTGAGTGTCACCACCAGAGTTAGAGGAGCTGTGAAGATAGTTGAAGAAGCTTTTAGATGTTTGGTACATTATACCTTTTAAAGCCCTATTTGGTGCACCAATTTTGTTTCAGCAAAAGTGTAATGGGTCCCTGAAGGTATGCATAGACTATCGGGCACTTAATAAGCTCACTGTGAAAAATAAGTACCCAATCCCACTAATCGCAGACTTGTTTGTCAGCTTGGAGAGGTAATATGGTTCACCAAGCTTGAATTGTGATCGAGGTATTATCAAGTGAGAATAATTGAAGAAAATGAGTCAAAGACAGCATATGTGACGTGCTACAACTCATACGAGTTCTTAGTGATGCCTTTTGGTTTGACTAATACTTTAACGACTTTTTATACTCTAATGAACAAGGTACGTCAACCTTTTCTAGATCGTTTTGTGTTTGTTTACCTCGATGACATTGTGATTTATAGTAAGTCACTTGAGGAGCATGTGGAGCACTTAAAGAAGGTATTTTAAGTCTTGCGAGATCATGAGCTTTATGTGAAAAGGGAAAAGTGTTCATTTACCTAGCAGGAGGTGTCATTCTTAGGCCATATCGTGGGATATGGCCAGATCCGAATGGATGGAAGCAAGGTTCAAGCCATATTTGACTGGGAGTCACCAACCAAGGCAACAGAGTTATGGTTATTCCTTGGGTTGGCAAATTACTATAAAAGCTTTGTCAAAGGCTACTCCAGCATCACCACGCCATTGACAGACTTACTTAAAAAGGGAAAAGTGTGGGATTAGAGGCTTGAGTGCCAACACACCTTTGATAAGTTGAAGCGTGCATGACAAAGGAGCCTATACTTGCCTTGCCAAATCATACTAAACTACATGAGGTCCATACAGATGCATCAAACTTTGCGATTAGAGGAGTGTTGATGCAAGATGGACATCTTGTGGCTTTCGAAAGTCATAAGCTCAATGAAATTGAGATGAGGTATACGGTTCGAGAAAAAGAGATGACCGCAGTGGCGCATTGCTTGTGCATATGGAGACATTAGCTGTTGGGGTCTAACTTTGTTATCTTTACAGATAATGTTGCAAATAGTTATTTTCTAACTCAAAAAAAGTTATCCCCTAAACAGGCACATTGGCAGGTTTTTCTGGCAGAGTTTGATTTAATCATAGAGTATAAGCCAGGGAAAGTGAACGCCATGGTTGATGCGCTGAGTCAAAAGGTAGATCTTGCAGCTATTAGTTGCCTTAAGAGTTCACTATTGAAGCACATTAAAGAAGGGTTATCCCATGATCCCATAGCCAAAACCCTTATAAAAAATACTGAAGAAGGAAAGAGTAGACGGTTTTAGGTTGTGGGAAACTTACTCTACACCAAAAGACACTACCTTTATGTGCCTCAGTATGGAAAGTTGCATAAGGAGATCATGCAAAAGTGCCATGATTTGAGATAGGCTAGTCATCCCGATATGCATTGTACATTAGCACTCTTGGAGGATTGTTACTATTGGCCACACATAGGTGATGATGTTGAGGCATATGTGAAAACTTGCCTTGTGTGCCAACAAGACAAGGTTGAGCAAAAAATAACAGCAGGGCTATTATAGCCATTGTCCACACCATAATGGGCATAGGAAAGTGTCTATGGATTTCATAGTTAGACTACCTAAGGTGGATGGGTTCGAGAGCATCATGGTAGTGGTGGATAGATTTTCCAAGTATTAAACTTTTATTCTAGCAACCAAAGAGTGCTTGTACAGGAAGCAGCCCGATTGTTCCTAAAAAATATGGTAAAGTATTGGGGAGTATTGCAGACCATAGTTAGCAATCGCGACAGGCGATTTACATGACAGTTTTGGACGTAATTGTTTAAGTTATTAAGGTCAGACTTGAAATTTTTCACCAGCGTGCATCCCCAAACAGATGGGCAGACTGAAAGAGTGAATGCCTTGCTAGAAGTATATCTTCATCACTATGTGAGTGCTACGCAGCATGACTGGTCAAAGTTATTGGATGTAGCCTAGTTTTCTTATAACTTGCCGCAGAGTGAGGCCATAAACCAAAGTCCATTCGAGATAGCAACAGGGCAACAGCTGTTCACACCTAGTGCTATTGTAATAGGCTATACAAGACTGAATCCAGTAGCTTACAAGCTTGCCAAGGCTTGGCAAGAGTAAACTGACTTAGCCAGGTCTTGTTTATACAAGGTAAAAAAGCGCACCAAGAAATGGGCAAATAAAAAAATTAAAGGATGTACAGTTTTAGGTTGGAGACTTAGTCCTTGTCAAACTATATTTGGTGTTACATAACCCAGGCATGCATAAAGGGCTTGTGCGGAGATACGATGGCCCTTTTAGAGTTCTGAAATGGGTGGGCAAGGTAGCCTACAAACTTGAGTTACTGGCAAAGCTCAAGGTACACCCCTTTTTCCATGTCAACATGCTCAAACCATTCTATGAGGATCAAGAGGATAGGGACCGAGGTAAGTCACAGCACGCACTGGTAAGGGTGAATACTTCTTACGATAAAGAGGTGCAATGCATTCTTGCAGATCGAGTGGTACGGCAGAAAATTCACAAGCCAAGGCATAAGTACATTGTCCGGTGGAAAAGATTTCCTGATAGCGAGGCAAGTTGGGAACCAGCCAAGGCATTATGGCAGTTCCAAGATAAGATTGAGCAGCTCCATTTGGAAGACGCGACGAAGGCATCATGAAAACAGGTAGGGGAGAATATCATGGGCCACACTAATCAACCCAGGCCCAAAGACATAAGTTACATGAAACAACTTAGCCCACTAAAATAACCCCAATCTTTAGAGAGTTCTAGAAGGCCTAGTTTCTAGAAGCTTAGAGATATAGTTAAAAACAACTACTCTAACTTATTTAAAATTAGATAGAGATAAAGTCATTAAAGTTTAAATTCATCTGAAATTTTAGATTTTATAGATAAGTATAAATCTTAGCTGTCTATTAGATTTAATCTGAGCCATTGATGTATGAGGAATTCAAAACCTCATTTGTATCATCAAACACTTGAGAAATACATTTGAGTATTCCTCTCTATTCTCTTTGTGTTTTTCTTTTTTGTTTTTGTCTTTTATGCTTTTAGCTTCAGTGCCTTTGGGGAATTTAGATTCTCCTTTTGAGTGTTTATAGGCTGACTTAAGCATATAATGAAGCAAATCTTAAGCCTAAGCTCACGCGGTTTGCTAGGCTAAAGTTTGAGCCTGTGACACAAGCATATTTGATGTTAATACTATGCTCAAGCCCAGTCCGAATCCAACATAGGCCAGCCCGAATCTAACCTAGCTCGACCCATGAGCAGGTCTACTCGAAACTAAATAAATTTTAAATATTTATTTTTTATTTTAAATACATTAAATTCTCATTTAATTTGCTAATTAATTTATCTCCTATCACAATATTATAAATAAATGGTTAAAAAATTGACTTTCAATATATGATTATAGCTTTACACACTTTTACCTATATCATTTTCTCTTTTTTCCTTTGATATTTCCATTGTTTAAGTTTGACTAGTGATGGTAAAAATACTGAAAGAATGTCATGTTTATACTACTATATTCTTGGTTAACATGTCTTATACATATCGATTATTTTCTTTCTTTTACTGATCAAATAATATCAGTAAATGTCTCTACAAGCTATTTTAACCAACGCAGTTACATATTAACTAAGATTGCCATATTCTTAAGGTTTGTGATTCATTAACTTTTTGTTTGAAATAATAATTTAGCACTGGATGGGTTGAATATATTTTATAATATAATTTAGAAATTATAGTGAATCTATTCACATAAAGTTTCACGAATAGAATAGAGAATAAATGCTTTGTTTTTTATTTAGTTAATTATAAATATAAAAAATATATATATTGCCTTCATTTGCTTGTTCCTTGAATCATTTAATTTGGGTTGATTTTTAGCAGATGCCTGTTTGAACGTTACTTTTGTATTTCTTTGTTGAACTATTTTGTAATTGTTTATAAAGTTGATTAACTATTTTTCTCCTATAGTTAATTGTTGAACCATTTTTTAATGGTTTTGTCATTATCTTGCAATTCAATAGTGATATTCTTTTTGATAGCCTAATTTTAAGTATTAAATATCTCATAGCTTTTGTACCATTAAGATCATTTGCTTAATTATTTAGTTCTTTTTTTTTTTGCAATATTCAGGTAATAATATTTCAAAACTTAATTTGCCATTCAAATGATATGCCTATTTAAA
The DNA here is from genome assembly GCA_038382025.1 of Adansonia gregorii. NCBI lineage: Eukaryota > Viridiplantae > Streptophyta > Magnoliopsida > Malvales > Malvaceae > Adansonia > Adansonia gregorii. The sequence continues at coordinate 10,765 of JBBYHO010035783.1, forward strand.
TCACATATACCGATATAATTATATAATTTGCCATTCAATATTTGCATATTTATAAAAAATTAAACTTGCCATTATTAATTGACCCCCAAATTTTTATATATATTGTATCGATACAAAAAGCCTCTGTATCGATACAGGAACTTATGTATCGATACTAGACCATGCTAGGACCCAAATATGCATTCTGTAAAGGAATGTATCGATACAAATCAACTTGTATCGATACAGTGGTTC
>JBBYHO010035814.1:0-24431 GCA_038382025.1 Adansonia gregorii
AGTGAGACTTTATTGTACTCACTTAGACCAAGAGCACAAAATAATGTGTGCATGGCCTTGGCATTTAATTATGCCATTTTGGTGTCTTGTTCATCCCATTTGTCTTTTTGTTTTGGCACAACACAATCTCTAACTTTCTTCTTTAGGATAAATGGTCCATTGACGATGATCTTCCATACTTCATAGTCATTTGCTCAAATAAAGAACCTTATCCTTGTCTTCCAATATGAGTATTTTTCATTATTAATGAGGTGAGGTCTCATGATGGAATGCCCTTCAAGTCCTATAGCATTTGCATTTGTCTCAAATGCCATGAGACAAGTGGCTTTTCAACTCTTGTGGGCTTCTTGAAGCTTTGATTACAATGTTTGCATTCTCCATTTTTAAGCTATCAAGGATCTTTTCTTAAGGTTGTAAGACTTATAATAGAGACCAAAGCTCTTAATACCAATTGTTAGCTTCAAAGGAGAGATTGAACTAAGGGAAGAGGTGAATTGGTTCTATAAAAACTTGATCAATTTGAAGTAAATTGAAAATTAAAAATAAGATAAGGATAAGAAAAATCAACAATCAATGTATAAAGGTTCAGTCTTTTAATTTGGCACCTACGTCCTCTCTTCTTGGTACATTCTTAGCAAGGCGATTCCCATAATTCACTAAAAAAATTATTATCTTTAAGGCTAAGGTATAACCTTACACCACTATATTTTAAGGCTTAAATAGAAACTTTCAATTCCTTTAAGAATTTTGCCCTAAACTCTTAAATATTCTCACTCACTTTCAAATAACCCCTTTTATGGTATGAATAAAGTATTTTGCAAACAAATTTAAGCTCTAGTAAGTAAATGTTTGCTGAAATTTAATTACAAGATGAATGAGATACAAATAGGCCTGAAGAATATCAATTTGATACAAGTAAAAATAAAGAATTTGATGATTTTGAGCTATTGTTGTTCAATGATTCAATGAAATTTGTATCTCTGCTTCTTCAGCTATTTGGAACCTCCATTTATAGCTAGAAATTGATTCATAGACATTAGGCATTTAATATAGTGGTTAGAGAGTCATTGTAGCCTTCATAAATGCTTGTTTCCATTCAATCCCATGCTATAGTATCAATATAATACCAAAGTATCGTTAAAAAAATGATCATTATAGCTTGTTATATCGATACAGGGATTTGAGTATCGATACTAAGTAAGCTGTATCGATATAGATACCGTTGTATTGATACCTTTGAGGGTTTCAGCCAAACCATGGCTACTGCAAAGCCTTGTATCGATACACATAGGGTGAGTATCATAACTAAGTAAGCTGTATCGATACATACACATTTTTATCGATACATTTGAAGGTTTTAACCAAACCTTGGCTACTGCCAAGCCTTATATTGATACACATGGATGAACATAGGCTGTATCGATCCATAAACACTTGTATCAATACATTTGAGGGTTATTAAGCCTAGTATCGATACATTTATTCTTTGTATCGATACCAACTTTCAAAAAACATTTGTGAAATGATTTTTCTTGACTTAAACAAATCTAAAAAATTATTCTAAGTATAAATATACATTTTAGAGCATATAATTTTTGACAAATTACAAACTTAGTATTATTCAAAATGCTTTTCAATTTAAACACAAAAAACTAGTTGAATATTAATTCAACTTAAGTTAATTGTTATATCAAAATCGAAATCAAGGTTAATAGAATCAATGTTATTCCGTCAACTATGGCAAACTTGGATGCACATAAGAATCTCCTTTTTTCATGATTGGGCACCATAAACACATTCTCCTTATTGGGATAACGACACTGATGCTTTGGTTTCACAAGAAAAGCTTTTTCTTCCACCATTTTCTTTAGAATCAACATTCGTCCTTCAATTAAGACAAACTTGGATGGACGCAATAATCTCTTTTCTTTTCCTGACTAGGAGCCGTAAGCACATTCCTCTCATTGGGATAGATGACATTGACATCCTTGTTTGTTAAGAAATGCTATTCCTTCCACCAATTTTTGGAATCAATGTTATTTCGTAAATTGCAAGAATAATCCTCTTTTTTAATGATTAGGCAGTATAAACACATTCTTCTCATTGGGATAGATGACATTAACGCTTTGGAGTTAAAAGAAAAGCTTTTCTTTTCCACCATTTTTTTATAATCAATGTTAATCTGTAAACTGTGACAAACATGGATGCATCTAATAATCACCTTTTTTTCATGATTGGGCACCATAAACACATTCTCCTCATTAGGTTAAATGACACTGATTCTTTGGTTTCATAAGAATTGTTTTCCTTTCCACCATTATTTTAAAGTTAAAGTTCATCTGTCAGTTAGGATAAATGTGGATACACGTAATAATCTCCTTTCTTTTCACGATTAGGCGCCATAAACATATTCTCCTTATCGAGATAGATGACATTGATGCTTTGGTTTGATAAGAAATGCTTTTTTTCCACCATTTTTTTTGGAATCAATGCTATTCTGTCAATTGTGACAAATATGGATGCACGTAATAATCACCTTTTTTCATGATTGGGAATCATAAACACATTATCCTTATTGGGATAAATGACATTGATGCTTTAGTTTGATAAGAAAAGGTTTTCTTTCCACCATTTTTTTGGAATTAATGTTAATCCATCTATTATGACAAACATGGATGCATGTAATAACCTCTCTTTTTTTCATGATCAGGCACGATAAACATATTCACCTTATTGGCATAATTGACAATGATGCTTTGGTTTAATAAGAAAAGCTTTTCTTTCCACCATTTTTTTGAATCAATGTTATTCTGTCAATTCTAACAAACCTGGATGCACATATTAATCTCCTTTTTTTTCATGATTAGGCACCATAAACACATTCTCCTTCTTAGGATAAATGACAATGATGCTTTGGTTTCACAAGTAAAGCTTTTTCTTTCACCATTTTCTTTAGAATCAATGTTCATCCTTCAATTAAGACAAAGTTGGATTCATGTAATAATCTCCTTTCTTTTCATGATTGGACACCATAAACACATTCCTCTCTTTGGGATAGATGACGTTGATGCTTTTGTTTAATAAGAAAAGCTATTCTTTCCACATTTTTTTGGAATAATGTTATTCTACCAATTACGGCAAGCATTGATGCATGAATAATCTCCTTTTTTTCATGATTGGCCACCATAAATATAGTCCTCCTTGGGATAGATGACATTGACGCTTTGGATTCAAAAGAAAAAGCATTTTTTTCCACCATTTTTTTGGAATCAATATTATTCCATCAATTGTGACAAACCTGGATTCATGTAATAATAACCTTTTTCTCATGATTGAGCACCATAAAGATATTCTCCTTATTGGGATAAATGACATTGACGTTTTGGTTTCACAAGAAATGTTTTTCTTTCCATAATTTTTTAGAGTCAAAGTTCATCCATCAATTGGGATAAATATGGATACACTTAATAATCACCTTTCTTTTCACGATTAGGCACCATAAACATTTTCTCCCTATTAAGATATATGACGTTGATGCTTTGGTTTCATAAGAAAAGCTTTTTCTTCCATCATTTCTTTAAAATCAACGTTCGTCCTTCAATTGAGACAAATTTGGATGCACATAATAATCTTCTTTCGTTTCTTGATTGGGCACCATAAACACATTCCACTCATTAGGATAGATGATGTTGATGTTTTTGTTTTATAAGAAATGCAATTCTTTTCACCATTTTCCTAGAATCAATATTATTTTGCCAATTGTGACAAAAATTGGTGGCGAATAATCTCTATTTTTCATGATTGGGAACCATAAATACATTCTCCTCATTGGGATAGATGACATTAATGCTACGGATTCATAAGAAATGCTTTTCTTTCCACCATTTTTTGGAATCAACGTTATTCCCTTAATTGTAAGAAGCATGGATGCATGTAATAATCTCTCCTTTTTCATGATTAGGTACCATAAATACATTCTCCTTTTTGTGATAAACAACATTGATACTTTGGTTTCAAAAGGAAAGCTTTTCTTTCTACCATTTTTTTTTAAAGTTAAAGTTCATCTGTCAATTGGGACAAACATGGATACATGAAATAATCTCTTTTTTTCTCATGATTGGGCACCATTAAGACAGTCTCCCTATTGGGATAAATGATAATGATGCTTTGGTTTGATAAGAAAAGCTTTTCTTTCCACTATTTTTTTGGAATCAATGTTATTCCATCAATTGTAACAAACGTTAATGCACTAATAATCTTTTTTTCCATGATTGGGCATCATAAAAACATTCTACTTATTGGGATAAATAATATTAATGCTTTAGAGTTAAAAGAAAATCTATTATTTCCACCATTTTTTTGGAATCAATGTTATTCCATCAACTGTGACAAACATGATTGCATGTAATAATCACTTTTTTTTCATGATTGGGCATCATTAACACATGCTCCTCATTGGGAAAAATGACATTGATGATTTGGTTTCATAAGAAATGCTTTTCTTTCCATCATTTTTTTTAGAGTCAAAGTTCGTTCCTCAGATGGGATAAACATGGATATACGTAATAATCTCCTTCCTTTTTTTAATGATTGGGCACCACAAACACATTCTCCTTATTAGGATAGATGACATTGATGATTTGGTTTGAAAGAAAAATCTTTTCTTTCCACCATTTTATTGGAACAATGTTATTTCATCAATTATGACAAACATGGATGCACCTAATAATCACCTTTTTCTCATGATTGGGTGCCATAAACACATTATCCTCATTGGTATAAATGACATTGATGCTTTGGTTTGATAAGAAAAGCTTTTCTTTCCACCATTTTTTTGGAATCAATGTTAATTCATCAATTATGGTAAGCTTGATGCATGTAATAATCTTTTTTTTCATGATCGGGCACTATAAACATATTCTCCTTACTAGGATAGATGACATTGATGCTTTGATTTCGTAAGAAAGGCTTTCTTCTATCATTTTCTTTAGAATCAACATTCATCCTTTAATTTACACAAACTTGGAAACATGTAATAAACTCCTTTCTCATTGGGCTCCATAAACACATTCTTCTCATTGGGATTGATGACATTGACGTTTTTGTTTGATAAGAAATGCTATTTTTTCCACTATTTTTTGAAATCAATATCATTTTGGCAATTATGACAAACATTGATGCATGAATAATCTCTTTTTTGTCATGATTAGGACCATAAATACATTCTCCTTATTGGGATAGATGACATTGACGTTTGGATTCAAAAGAAAAGATTTTCTTTCTGCCATTTTTTTGAATCAATGTTATTCCATCAACTGTATGCATGTAGTAAGCAACTTTTTTTATGATTGGGCACTATAAACAGATTTTCCTCATTGGGATAACTATATTGATGCTTTGGTTTTATAAGAAATGCTTTTCTTTCTACCATTTTTTGAGTCAAAGTTCGTTTTTCGGTTAGGACAAAAATGGATACACATAATAATCACCTTTTATTTCACGATTGGGCACCATAAACACATTCTCCCTATTGGGCTAGATGACATTGATGCTTTGGTTTGATAAGAAAAGCTTTTTTTTTCCATCATTTTTTTGGAATCAATGTTATTCTATCAGTTGTGACAAACTTGTATCCATGTAATAGTCACCTTGTTTCATGATTAGGCACCATAAACACATTATCCTTACTGGGATAAATGGCATTGATGCTTTGGTTTGATAAGAAAATATCTTTTTCCACCAATTTTTTGGAATCAATGTTAATCCATTAATTATGACAAACATGGATGCACGTAATAATCCCCTTTTTTCATGATTGGGTAGTATAGACATATTCTCCTTATTAGCATAAATGACAATGATGTTTTGGTTTGATAAGAAAAGCTTTTTTTCCACTATTATTTTTTGAATCGATGTTATTCCGTCAATTCTAACAAACATGGATACACATAATAATCTCCTATTTTTGAGGATTGGGCACCATAAACACATTCTCCTTATTAGAATAAATGACAATGATGCTTTGGTTTCATATGTAAAGCTTTTTCTTTCATCGTTTTCTTTATAATCAACATTCATCCTTCAATTGAGACAAACTTGGATACTTGAAATAATCTCCTTGCTTTCCATGATTGGGTACCATAAACACATTCATCTCATTAGGGCATATGACATTGATGCTTTTGTTTGATAAAAGAAGTTATTCATTCCACTATTTTTTTGGAGTCAATGTTATTCTGCCAATTGTGACAAACATTGAAGCATGAATAATCTCCTTTTTTTCTTGATTAGGCACCATAAATATATTTTCCTCATAGGGATAGATGACATTGATTTTTTAATTCAAAAGAAAAGCTTTTTTTTCCATTATTTTCCTAGAATCAATATTATTCCATTAATTGTGACAAACATGGATGCATGTAATAATCACCTTTTTTCCATGATTACGCACCATAAACACATTCTCCTCATTGGGATAAATGACATTAATACTTTGGTTTGGTTAGAAATGTTTTTTTTTCCACCACTTTCTAAAATCAATATTATTTTGTTAATTATGACAAACATGGATGCATGTAATAATCTCCTTTTGTTCAAGATAGGGCACCATTAACATATTCTCCTTATTGTTCAACGGCATTTATGCTTTGGTTTCATAAAAAAAGCTTTTCTTTCCACCATTGTTATAGTGTCAAAGTTCATCCTTCAATTAGGATAAACATGGATACATGAAATAATCTTATTTCTTCTCACGTTTGGGTACCATAAACACATTCTCCTTATTGGGATAAATGACAATGATGCTTTTGTTTGAAATGAAAAGCTTTTTTTCCCCTTATTTTTTGGGAATAAATGTTGTTCCATCAATTGCGACAAACATTGATACATGAAGAATCCCCTTTTTTTCATGGTTGGGCACCATAAATACATTCTCTTCATTAGGATAGATGACATTGACACTTTGGAGTCAACAGAAAGCTTTTTTTTGCCATTTTTTAGGATTAATGTTTTTCGGTCAATTATGACAAACATTAATGCAGCTAATAATCTCTTTTTTTTTTCATGATTAGGCACTATAAACATATTCTCCTTGTTAGGATAAATGACAATGATGCTTTGGCTTGATAAGAAAAGCTTTCTTTCCACCATTTTTTTGAATCGATGTTATTCCCTTAATTCTGACAAACATGGATGCACATAATAATCTCCTTTTCTTCATGACTGGGCACCATAAACACATTTTCCTCATTTGGATAGATGCCGTTGACGTTTTGGTGTAATAAAAGAAACTTTTCATTCCACTATTTTTTTGGAATCAATGTTATTTTGTCAATTGTGGCAAACATGGATGCACGTAAGAATCCTTTTTTTTCATGATCGAGCACCATAAACACATTTTCCTCATTGGGATAAAGGACATTGATGCTTTGGTTTGATAAAAAAAGCTTTCTTTCCACCATTTTTTTGGAATCAATGTTATTCCGTCAATTGTGACAAACATGGATGCATGTAATAATCTCTCTTTTTTCATGATTTTGCAACATAAACACATTCTCCTCACTGGGATAGATGACATTGATGCTTTGGTTTGATAAGAAAAGCTTTTCTTTCCACATTTTCTTGGAATCAATATTATTTCGTTAATTACAACAAACATGGATCCACAGAATAATCTCTTTTTTTCTCATGATTGGGCACCATAAATGCATTCTCCTTATTAGGATAGATGACATTGATGCTTTGGTTTAATAAGAAAAGCTTTCCTTTCCACCCTTTTTTTGGAATCAATGTTATTGCATTAATTGTGACAAACATGATGCTTGCATAATCTTTTTTTTTCATGATTGGGCACTGTAAACACATTTACCTCATTGGGGTAAATTAAATTGAAGCTTTGGTTTGATAAAAAATGCTTTTCTTTCCATAATTTTTTTGGAATCAATGTTATTTCATCAATTATGACATATACTAATGCACGAATAATCTTTTTTTTTTCATGATTAGGTACCATAAACACATTCTCCTTATTGGGATAGATAACACTGATGCTTTGGAGTCAAAATAATAGCTTTTCTTTACATCATTTTTTTCGAGTTAATGTTATTCTATCAATTATGGGAAACATGGATACATGTAATGATCACCATTTTTCCATGATTGGGCACCATAAAAACATTCTCCTCATTGGGATAAATGACATTGATTTTTTTGTTTTGTAAGAAATGCTTTTCTTTCCACCATTTTTTTAGAGTCAAAGTTTGTCCGTCTATTGGCAAAAGCATGGTTGCATGTAAGAATCTCTTTTCTTTTCATGACTGGGCACCATCACACACTCTCATTTGTAGGATAGATGTCATTAATGCTTTGGTTTGATAAGAAAAGCTTTTCTTTCCGCCATTTTTTCAGAATTAATGTTGTTCTATCATGTGTAACAAACATAGATGCACGTAATAATCACCTTCTTTTCATGATTGGTGCCATAAATACATTCTCCTCATTCGGATAGATGACATTGATGCTTTGGATTCAAAAGAAAAGCTTTGCTTCCACCAATTTTGGAATCAATGTTGTTCTGTTAATTATGACAAACTTGGATGCACGTAATAATCTCTTATTTTTCATGATTGGACACTATAAACACATTCTTGTTATTTGGATAAATGACAATGATGCTTGATTTGATAAGAAAAACTTTTTTTTTTACCATTTTTTTGAATCGATATTATTTTGTCAAATGTGACAAACATGTATGCACGTAATAATCTCTTTTTTTTTTAATGATTGGGTACCATAAACAAATTCACCTCTTCTGGATAAATGACATAAACACTTTGGTTTAATAAGAAAACTTTTTTCCATCATTTTTTTGGAATCAATATTATTCCGTTAATTTTGACAGACATGGATTCATGTAATAATCTCCTTTTTCATGATTGGGCACTGTAAAAACGTTCTCCTTGTTGGGATAAATGACAATGATGCTTTGGTTTCATAAGAAAAGCTTTTTCTTCCACTATTTCTTTAGACTCAACGTTCATCCTTTAATTGAGACAGACTTGGATACGTGTAGTAATCTCCTTTCTTTTCATGATTGGGCACCATAAACACATTTTTCTCATTGGGATAGATGAAGTTGATGCTTTGGTTCAATAGGAAAAACTTTTCTTTCTACTATTTTTTTGCAGTCAATGTTATTCCATCAATTGTGATAAATATTGACGCATGTAATAATCCCATTTTTTCATGATTGGGCACTATAAACACATTCTCCTCATTAGGATAGATGGCATCGATGCTTTGGTTTGATAAGAAAAGCTTCTCTTTTTGCCATTTTTTTTGGAATAAAGGATATTCCATCAATTATAACAAACATGGATGCACGTAATAATCTTCTTTTTTCTTCATGATTGGGCACCATAAGCACATTCTCACCTTTGGGATAGATGACATTGACACTTTGATTTCATAGGAAAAGCTATCCTTTCCACCATTGTTTTGGAATCAATGTTATTCTATCAATTGTGATGAACATGGATGCATGTAATAATCTTCTTTTTTCCATGATTGGGCACCATAAACACATTGTCATCATTGGGATAAACGACATTGATTCTTTGGTTTGATAAGAGAAGCATTTCTTTGTACTAATTTTTTGGAATCAATCTTATTCCGTCAATTGTGACAACATAGATGCACATAATAATCTCTTTTTTTTCATGATTGGGCACCATAAATGCATTCTCCTTATTGTGATAAATGACATTGATGATTTGCTTTCAGAAGAAAAGCTTTTCTTTCCACTATTGTTTTAGAGTCAAAGTTCATCCATTAATTGGGACAAACATGGATACATGAAATAATCTCCTTTCTTCTGGCAGTTGGGCACTATAAACACACTGTCCTTATTAGGATAAATGACAATGATCTTTTGTTTGATATGAAAATCTTTTTTTCCACCATTTTCTTGGAATCAATGTTATTCCATCAATTGTGCTAACATTGATGCATGAATAATTCCTTTTTCACATGATTGGACACCAAAAACACATTCTCCTCATTGGGATCGATGACATTGACACTTTGGAGTCAAAAGAATAGCTTTTATTTCCACCATTTTTTTTGAATCAATGTTATTCTGTCAATTATGACAAACATGGATGCACGTAATAATCACCATTTTTTCATGATTGGGGACTATAAGCACATTCTCCTCATTGGGATAAATAACGTTGATGCTTTTGTTTTGTAAGAAATGCATTTTTCCACCATTTTTTTGGAGTCAAAATTCATCCGTCTGTTGGGACAAACATGGATACATGCAATAATCTCGTTTTTTTTCTTGACTAGGCAGCATAAACACATTCTCCTCATTGGGATAAATGACATTGATGCTTTGGTTTGATAAGAAAAGCTTTTTTTTCCACCATTTTTTTGTATTAATGTTATTCCATCAAGTGTGGCAAACATGGATGTACGTAATAGTCACCTTTTTTCCATGATTGGGCACCATAAACACATTATCCTTATTAGCATAAATGACATTGATGCTTTGGTTTGATAAGAAAAGCTTTTCTGTCCACCATTTTTTTTGGAATCAGTCTTAATCCGTCAATTGTGAGAAACATGGATGCATATAATAATCTCTTTTTCTCATTATTGGGCACCATAAGCGCATTCTTTTCATTGGAATAGATGAAATTGATGTTTTGGAGTCAAAAGAAAAGCCTTTTTTTCCACCATTTTTTTAGAATCAATGTTATTATATAAATTGCGATAAACTTGGATGCACGTAATGATCTCCTATTTTTCATGATTGGGCAGCATAAACACATTTTTCTTATTTGGATAAATAAAAATTATGCTTTGGTTTGATAAGAAAAATTTTTCTTTCCACTATTTTTTTGGATCGATGTTATTTCGTCAATTGTGAAAAACATGGATGCATGGAACAATCTTCTTTGTTTCATGGTTGGGCACCATAAACACATTCTCCTTATTGGGATAAATGACAATGATCCTTCGGTTTGATAAGAAAAGCTTTTCTTTCCATTATTTTTTTGAATTGATGTTATTCTGTTGATTCTAACAAACATGGATGCATATAGTAATCTCCTTTTTTTATTATTGGGCACCATAAACAAGTTCTCCTTATTGGGATAGATGACAATGATGCTTTAGTTTCATAAAAAAAGCTTTTTCTTCCACGATTTTCTTTAAGAATTAATTTTCATCCCTCAATAGAGACAAACTTGGATACATGTGATAATCTCCTTTCTTTTTACGACTGGGCACCATAAACACATTCCTCTCATTGGGATAAATGACATTGATGCTTTTGCTTAATAAGAAAAGCGATTCTTTCCACCATTTTTGGGGATGAATGTCATTTCGTTAATTGTGAAAAAATTGATATGCGAATAAACTTGTTTTTTTATGATTAGGCACCATAAATACATTTTTCTTATTGGGATAGATGACATTAACACTTCAAATTCAAAAGAAAAGCTTTTCTTTCCACCATTTTTTGAATCAATGTTATTTTTCAACTATGACAAATATGGATCCACGTAAAAATCTTTTTTTTTTTCATGATTTGGCACCATAAACACATTTTTCTTATTGGAAAAATGGCAATAATTCTTTAGTTTGATAAGAAAAGCTTTTTTTCCACCAATTTTTTGAATCGATGTTATTCCATCCATTGTGACAGTCATGGATGCACATGATAATCTCATTTTTTTACGACTGGGCACCACAAACACATTCACCTCATTGGGGCAGATAACATTAATGCTTTGGTTTGATAAGAAAAGCTTTTCTTTCTGCCATTTTTTGGAATCAATGTTATTCCATCAATTGTGACAAATATTGATGTGTGAATAATCTCTATGTTTTAAGATTAGGCACCATATATATATATATATTCTCCTCATTCGGATAGATGATATTAACATTTTGAATTCAAAAGAAAAGCATTTCTTCCCACCATTTTTTCGAAACCGATGTTATTCTATCTATGACAAACATGGATGCATGTAATAATCACCTTTTTTTCCATGATTAGGCACTATAAACACATTCTCCTCATTGGGATAAATGACATTGATGCTTTGGTTTCATAAGAAATGTTTTTCTTTCTGCCATTTTTTTAGAGCCAAAGTTTATCCGTTAGTTGGGACAAACATAGATACACGTAATAATCTCTTTTTTTTTCATGATTGGGCACTAAAAACACGTTCTCCTCTTTGGGATAGATGATAATGATGCTTTGGTTTGATATGAAAAGCTTTTCTTTCCACCATGTTTTTGAAATCAATGTTATTTCGTCAATTATGGCAAATATGGATGCAAGTAATAATCATATTTTTTTCATGAATGGGCACCATAAACACATTGCCCTTATTGGGATAAATGACATTGAGGCTTTGGTTTAATAAAAAAAGCTTTTCTTTCCACCTTTTTTTAGGAATCAATGTTATTCCGTTATTTGTGACAAACATGGGTGCACGTAATAATCTCCTTTTTTCTCATGAGTGGGCACTATAAACATGTTTTCCTCATTGGGATAGATGACAATGACACTTTGGTTTGATAAAAAAAGCTTTTCTTTCCACCATTTTATTGGAATCAATGATATTTCATCAATTGTGACAAGCATGGATTCAAGTAATCATATCTTTTTTAGGGCACCATAAACACATTCTCTTTATTAGGATAAAAGACAATGATGCTTTAGTTTCACGAGAAATGCTTTTTTTTCTACCATTTTCTTTCAAATCAACGTTCATCTTTCAATTGAGACAAACTTGGATACACATAATAATCTTCTTTTCTTTCATGATTGGGCACCATAAACACATTCCTCTCATTAGGATTGATGATGTTGACACTTTGCTTTGATAAGAAAGGCTTTTCTTTCCACCTTTTCTTGGAATCAATGTTCTTCCATCAATTGTGACAAATATTAATGCATGTAATAATCTCATTTTTTTTCAAGATTGGGCACCATAAACACATTCTCCTCATTGGCATAGATAACATTAATGCTTTAGGACAAACTTGGATACACATAATAATCTCCATTCCTTTCACAATTGGGCACCAAAAACACATTCTCCTCGCTGGGATAAAAGGCATTGATGCTTTGGTTTGATGAGAAAAGCTTTTCTTTCCACCATTATTTTGGAATCAATGTTATTTTGTCAGTGATGACAAAAATGGATGCACGTAATAATCACCTTTTTTTTTGATTCGGCACCATAAATACATTATTCTCATTAGGATAAATGATATTGATGCTTTGGTTTCAAAAGATATGTTTTTCATTCTGCCATTTTTTTAGAGACAAAGTTTATCCATCAATGGGGACAAACAAGGATACGTGTAATAATCTTCTATCTTTTCACGATTGGGCAGCATAAACATATTCTCCTGGTTGGGATAAATGATATTGATGGTTTGCTTTGATATGAAAAGCCTTTCTTTTCACCATTTTTTTTGGATCAATGTTATCCTATCAATTGCGACAAACATGGATACATATAATAATCCCCTTTTTTTCATGATTGGACACCATAAACACATTCTCCTTATTAGGATAAATGACAATGATGCTTTGGTTTCATGAGAAAAATTTTTCTTCCATCGTTTTCTTAGAATCAATGTTCACCCTTGAATCAAAAGAAACTTGGATACACGTAACAATCTCCTTTCTTTTCATAATTGGGCACCATAAACATATTGCTGTCGTTAGGATCAAGCTAATCTTTCCACCATTTTTTGAGAATCAATGTTATTCCATCGATTATGACAAACATTGATGTGCAAATAATCTCTTTTTTAAATGATTAGGCACCATAAATACATTCTAGTTGTTAGGGTAGATAACATTGACGATTTGGATTCAAATGAAAAGCTTTTTTTTTCCACCATTTTCTTGGAATCAATGTTATTTTGTCAATTAGGACAAACATGAATGCATGTAATAATCTTTTTTTTTCATGATTGGGCACCATAAAGATATTTTCTTTATTGCGATAAATGATAATGATGCTTTGGTTTGATAAGAAAAGCATTTCCTTCGGCCATTTTTTTGAGTCAATGTTATTCTGTCAATTGCGACAAACATTGATGCATAAAATTATCTCTTTTTTTTTCATGATTGGGCACCATAAACAAATTCACCTCATTAGGATAAAGGACATTGATGCTTTGGCTTGATAAAAAAGCTTTTCTTTCCATCATTTTTTTGGAATCAACGTTGTTTCGTTAATTGTGACAAACATTGATGCATAAATAATCTCCTTTTTTTCATGATTGGGCATCATAAATACGTTTTTCTCATTGGGATAGATGACATTGACGCTTTGGATTCAAAAGAAAAGCTTTTCTTTGCACCATTTTTTTGGAACCAATGTTATTCTATCAATTATGACAAACATGGATGCATGTAATAATCACCTTTTTTTTTTATGATTGGGCACCATAAACACACTCCCCTCATTGGGATAATGATGTTGATGCTTTGGTTTAATAAGAAATGCTTTTTTTGCCCATTTTTTAGAGCCAAAGCTCATCTGTTAGTTGGGACGAATATGGATACACATAATAATCTCTTTTCTTTTCACGATTGGGCACCATAAACGCATTATCCTCATTAGGATAAATGACATTAATGCTTTCATTTCATAAGAAATGTTTTTCTTTCCACCATTTTTTTAGAGGCAAAGTTCATCTGTCAGTTGGGACAAACATAGGTACACGTAATAACCTTTTTTTCATGATTGGGCACCATAAACACATTCCCCTCGTTGGGATAGATGACATTGATGCTTTGGTTTGATAAAAAAAGTTGTTCTTTCTACCATTTTTTTGGAATCAATGTTATTCTGTCAATTGTGACAAATATGGATGCATGTAATAATCTCCTTTTTTCATGAATGGGAACTATAAACACATTATCCTTATTGGGAAAAATGACATTGATGCTTTGGTTTGATAAGAAACGTTTTCTTTCCACCATTTTTTAGTGACAAAATTCATCCTTCAGTTGGGACAAACATGGATACATATAAATATATTCTCCTAGTTGGGATAGATAACATTAACGCTTTGGTTTGATATGAAAAGCCTTTTTTGCCATTTTTTTGGAATCAATGTTATTCTGTCAATTGTGACAGACATGGATGCACGTAATAATCTCTTTTTTTTCATGATTAGGCACCATAAACACATTCTCCTTATTAGGATAAATGACAATGATGCTTTAGTTTCATAGGAAAAGCTTTTTCTTCCATCGTTTTCTTTAGAATCAATGTTCACCTTTTATTTGAGACAAACTTGGATATATGTAATAATCTCCCTTCTTTTCATGATTAGGCACCATAAATAGATTCCTCTCCTTAGGATAGATGAGGTTGATGCTTTTGTTCAATACAAAAAGCTATTCTTTCCATCTTTTTTCTGGAATCAATGTTATTCTATCAATTATGACAAATATTGATGCATGAATAATCTCTTTTTTTGCATGATTGGGCACCATAAATACATTCTTCATATTAGAATAGATTACATTGACACTTTGGATTCAAAAGAAAAGCTTTTCTTTCCACCATTTTTCGAAATCAATGTTATTCTGTCAATTGTAACAAATATGGGCGCACGTAATAATATCTTTTTTTTTGTGATTAGGCCCCAAAAACGCATTCTCTTTATTGGGATAAATGACAATGCTTTGGTTTGATAAGAAAAGCTTTTCCTTTCATCATTTTTTTTGAATTGATTTTGTTCTGTCAATTGTGACAAACATGGATGCACATAATAATCTTTTTTTTTTCATGATTCTACACCGTAAACACATTCGCCTTATTGAGATAAATGACATTGACACTTTGGCTTGATAAGAAAAGCTTTTGTTTCCATCATTTTTTTGGAATTAATATTATTCTGTCAATTATGACAAAAATTGATGTGTGAATAATCACTTTTTTTTCATGATTGGGCATCATAAATACATTATCCTCATTGGGATAGATGACGTTGACACTTTGGATTCAAAAGAAAAGCTTTTCTTTGCACCATTTTCTTGGAACCAATGTTATTTTATCAGTTGTGACAAACATGGACAGATGTAATATCACTTTTTTTTCATGATTAGGCACTATAAACACACTCCCCTCATTGAGATAAATGACATTGATGCTTTGGTTTTATAACAAATGTTTGTCGATTGGGACAAACATGGATAGACATAATAACCTCCTTTCTTTTCATGATTGGGCACTATAAAATCATTCTCCTTGTTGGAATAGATGACATTGATGCTTTGGTTTGATAAGAAAAGCTTTTCTTTCCAACTTTTTTTGGAATCAATGTTATTCTATCAATTGTGATGAACATAGATGCATGTAATAACCACTTTTTTTCATGATCGAGCACCATAAATAGATTATTCTCATTGGGATAACTAACATTGATTCTTTGGTTTCATAAGAAATGTTTTTCTTTCCACCATTTTTTTAGAGACAAAGTTCATCCGTCAGTTGGGATAAACATGGATACACGTAATAATCTCCTTTGTTTTCATGATTGGGCAACATAAACATATTCTTCTAGTTGGGATAGATGACATTCATGCTTTGGTTTGATATAAAAAGCTTTTCTTTCTGCTAATTTTTTGGAATCAGTGTTATTTCGTCAATTGTGGCAAACATGGATGCACGTAATAATCTCCTCTTTTTCATAATTGGGCACAATGCACACATTCTTCTTATTAGTTTAAATGAAAATGATGATTTGGTTTCATAAGAAAAACTTTTTCTTCCACCGTTTTCTTTATAATTAACGTTTGTACTTCAATTAAGAGAAACTTGGATACATGTAACAATCTCCTTTCTTTTCATGATTGGGCACCATAAATGCATTCTTCTCATTGGGATAGATGACGTTAATGCTTTTGTTTGATAAGAAAAGCTATTCTTTCCACCATTTTTCAGGAATAAATATTATTCCGTCAATTATGATAAACATTGATGAGCAAATAATCTCTTTTTTTTCATAATTGGCACCATAAATACATTCTCCTCATTAGGATAAATGACATTGACTCTTTGGATTCAAGAGAAAAGCTTTTCATTCCACCATTTTTTTGAAATCAATGTTATTCTTTCAATTGTGGCAAACATGGATGCATGTAATGATCTCTTTTTTTTCATGATTAGGCACTGTAAACACATTCTCTTTATTGAGAAAAATGACAATGATTCTTTGCTTTGATAAGAAAAGCATTTCCTTCCCTCATTTTTTTAATTGATTTTATTTTAGCTATTGTGACAAACATGGATGCACGTAATAATCTCTTTTTTTTTCATGATTGGGCACCATAAACACATTCACCTCATTGGGATAGATTACATTGATGCTTGGTTTGATAAGAAAGCTTTTTTTCTACCATTTTTTGGAACCAATGTTATTCTATCAATTATGACAAATATGGACGCATGTAATAATCATATTTTTTACTTGATTAGGCACCATTAATATATTCTTCTCATTGGGATAAATGACATGATGCTTTGGTTTCATAATAAATGCTTTTCGTTCTGTAATTTTTTAGAGCCAATATTCATCCGTCAATTGGGGTAACATGGATACATGTGAGAATCTTCTTTCATTTCACGATTGGGCAGCATAAACACATTCTTCTCGTTGGGATAAATGGCATGGAGGTTTTGGTTTGATAAAAAGAGCTTTTTTTTTCCACTATTTTTTTGGAATCAATGCTATTTCATCAGTTGTGACAAATATGGATGCATGTCTCCTTTTTTTCATGATTAGGAACTATAAACACATTCTACTTACTGGAATAGATGACATTGATGCTGTGGTTTGATAAGAAAAGCTTTTTCTTCACCATTTTTTTGAATCAAAGTTATTCCATCAATTATGACAAACATGGATTCACATAATAACCTCCTTTTTTCATGATTGGGTGCCATAAACAAATTCTCCATATTGGGATAAATGACAATGATGCTCTAGTTCCATAGGAAAAGCTTTTTCTTGCACCATTTTCTTGAGAATTAATGTTCATCCTTCCTTCAATATACGTAATAATCTATTTTCTTTCCATGATTGGGCACCATAAACACCATCTTCTTATTGGGATAGATTATGTTCACGCTTTGGTTTGATAAGAAAAGCTATTTTTCCACCTTTTTTTTGGAATCAATGCTATTCTGTCAATTACAAAAAACATTGATGCACGTTAGAATCTCCTTTTTTTCATGATTAGGCACCATAAACACATTCTCCTCATTAGGATAGATGTATTGACACTTTGGTTTGACAAAAAAAGTTTTATTTTCCACCATTTTTTTAGAATCAATGTTATTCTGCCAATTGTGACAAACATGGATGCACGTAAAAATCTTTTTTTTTTCATGATTAGGTACCATAAACACATTTTTCTTATTGGGATAAATTGCATTTACACTTTGGTTTGACAAGAAAGGCTTTTCTTTCCACCATTTTTTGGAATCAATGTTATTTTGTCAATTAGGACGAACACGGATGCATGTAACAATCTCCTTTTTCTCATGATTTGGCAACATAAGCACATTCTCTTATTAGGACAATGATAATGGGGCTTTGGTTTAATAAGAAAAGTTTTTCTTTCCACCATTTTTTTGGAATCAATGTTATTTCGTTAATTGAGACCAATATTGATGCACGAATGATCTTTTATTTTCACGATTGGGCACCATAAAACACTCTTCTCATTGTGATATATGACATTGATGCTTTGGATTAAAAAAAACTTTACATTCCACCATTTTTTTGGAATCAATGTTATTACGTTAACTGTGACAAATAGGGATGCATGTAAAAATCACTTTTTTTTTCATGACTGGGCACCAGAAATGGATTTTTTTATTGGGATAAATGATATTGTGGCTTTTGTTTCATAAGAAATGTTTTTTTCCAACCTTTTTTTAGAGTTACAGTTCATCTGTCAGTTGAGACAAACATGGATACACGTAATAATCTCCTTTCCTTTCATAATTGGGCATAATAAACATCTTCTCTTCATTGAGATAGTTGACATTGATGCTTTGGTTTGATAAGAAAAGCTTTTCTTTCCACTATTTTTTGGAATTAATGTTATTCTATTAATTGTGACAAACATGGATGCACGTAATAATCACCTTTTTTTCATGATTGGGCACCATAAACACATTATCCTTGTTGGGATAAATAATATTGATGCTATGGTTTCATAAGAAATACTTTTTTTCCACCATTTCTCTAGAGTCAAAGTTCATCCGTTAATTAGGTGAACACGGATACATATAATTATCTACTTTCTTTTCATGATTGGGCACCATAAACATATTTTCCTAATTAGGATAAATGACATTTACACTTTGGTTTGATAAGAAAAGCCTTTGTTTTTGCCCTTTTTTTGGAGTCAATGTTATTCCATCAATTGCAACAAATATGGATGCACATAATAATCTCTTGTTTTCATGATTGGGCACCATAAACACATTCTCCTTATTAGCATATTGACAACAATGCTTTGGTTTCCAAAGAAAAGCATTTTCATATGTCGTTTTCGTTAGAATCAACGCTCGTCCTTCAATTAAGGCAAACTTGGATACACAGAATAATCTTTTTTATTTTCATGATTGGGCGCCATAAACACATTCTTCTCATTAGGATAGATAGCGTTGACACTTTTGTCGAATAAGAAAAGATTTTCTTTCCACCATTTTTTTGGAATCAATGTTATTTTATTAGTTGTTACAAACATTGATGTGCATTCATGATTAGGCACCATAAAAGCATTCTCCTAATTGGGTTAGATGGCATTGATGCTTTGGTTTGATAAGAAAAGCTTTTCTTTCCACCATTTTTTGAATCAATGTTATTCTATCAATTATGACAAATACGAATTCCCATAATAATCTCCTTTTTTCATGATTAGGCACCATAAACACATTCTCCTTATTGGGATAAATGACAATGATGCTTTAGTTTCATGGGAAAAGCTTTTTCTTGCACCATTTTCTTAAGAACCAACGTTTATCCTTCAAATGGGACAAACTTGGATACACATAATAATCTCTTTTGTTTTCATGATTGGGCACCATAAGCACAATCCTCTCATTGTGACAGATGACATTCATGCTTTGGCTTGATAAGAAAAGCTTTTCTTTCTACCTTTTTTTGGAATCAATGTTATTTTGTCAATTACAAAAAATATTGATGCACATAATAATCTTCTTTATTTCATGATTGGGCACCATAAACAGATTCTCTTCATTAGGCTAGACGACATTGACACCTTGATTTGAGAAAAAAAAAATTTTTCCCTCTTTTTTTTTTGGAACCAATATTATTCCATCAATTGTGACAAACATGGATGCATGTAATAATCCCTTTTTTTTCATGATTGGGCACCATAAATGCATTCTCCTCCTTGGGATAGATGAACTTGATGCTTTGGTTTGATAAAAGAAGCTTTTCGTTCCTCCATAGTTTTAGAATCAATGTTATTTTGTTAATCATGACAAACATGGATGCACGTAACAATCTCTTTTTTTCTCATGATTTCGCCATATAAACATATTTTCCTTAGTGTGATAAATAACAATGGTGCTTTGGTTTGTTAAGAAAAACTTTTTTTTCCACCATTTTTTTGGAATTAATGTTATTCTATCAATTATGCTAAACATTTTTGTGTGAATGATCTCTTTTTTCATGATTGGGCGACATAAACACATTCTTTTCATTGGGATAGATGACATTAATGGTTTAGATTCAAACGAAAAGTTTTTCATTCCACCATTATTTTTGGAATCAATGTTATTTTGTCAATTTTGACAAACATGGATGCACGTAATAATCACTTTTTTTCATGATTGGGCACTAGAAGCACATTCTCCTCATTATGATAAATGACATTGGTTCTTTTGTTTCATAAGAATTGCTTTTCTTTCGAACATTTTTTTAGAGTCAAAGTTCATCTGTCAATTGGGGCAAACATGGATACATGTAATAATCTCCTTTCTTCTTACAATTAGGCACTATAAACACATTATTCTCATTGGGATAGATGACAGTGGTGCTTCAGTTTGATTAGAAAAGCTTTTCTTTCCACCTTTTTTTAGAATCAATGTTACTCTGTCAATTATGACAACATGGATGCAAACAATAATAACCTTTTTTTTTCATGATTGAGCACTACAAACACATTATCCTTATTCGGATAAATAACATTCATGCTTTGGTTTCATAAGAAATGCTTTTCTTTCCACCATTTTTCTAGAGTCAAGGTTCATCTATCAATTGGGGCAAACAAGGATACACATAATAATCTCCTTTTTTTTCAGGATTAGGCACCGTAAACATATTCTCCTAGTTGGGATAGATAACATTGATGCTTTGGTTTGATAAGAAAAGCCTTTCTTTCCACCATTTTTTTGGAATCAATGTTATTCCATCAATTATGAGAAATATGGATGCACGTAATAATCTTTTTTTTCATGATTGGGCACCATAAACACATTCTCCTTATTAGGATAATGACAATAATACTTTGGTTTCAAAAGAAAAGCTTTTTCCTCCACCATTTTCTTTAGAATCAATGTTCATCATTCAATTGAAACAAAGTTAGATACACGTAATAATCTCCTTTATTTTCATGATTGGGCGCCATAAACATAGTCCTCTCATTGGGATAGATGACGTTGGCACTTTTGTCGGATAAGAAAAGCTTTTCCTTTCACCATTTTTTTTGGAGTCAATGTTATTCTGTCAATTATGAAAAGCATTGATGTGCATAATAAGCTCTTTTCTTCATGATTGGGCACCATAAACATACTCTCCTCACCGGGATAGATGACACTAACACTTTAATTCAAAAAAAAAGTTTTTCTTTCTACTATTATTTTGAATCAATGTTATTTCGTCAATCATGACAAACATTGATGTACATAATAATCTCCTTTTTTCATGATTGGGCATCGTAAACACATTCTCCTCATTGGGATAGATGACATTGACACTTTGGTTTGATAAAAAAGCTTTTCTTTCCACCATTTTTTTTGGAATTAGTGTTGTGTCGTCAATTGTGACAAAATGGATGCAAGTAGTAATCTCTTTTTTTTTCATGATTGGGCACCATAAAGACATTCTGTTCAGTGGGATAAACAACCTTGATGCTTTGGTTTGATAAGAAATGCTTTTTTCCCCACTATTTTTTTGGAATCAATGTTATCCTATTAATTGTGACAAACATGGATGCACATAATAATCTCTTTTTTTTTTCATGATTATGCACCATAAACACATTCTCCTTATTGGGATAAAAGATGTTGATGCTTTGGTTTCATAGGAAAAGTTTTTCTTTCCACCATACTTTTAGAGTCAAAGTTTGTCCATCAATTAGGACGTTGACGGACAAACATGGATACATGCAATAATCTTCTTTCTTTTCACGATTGAGCACCATAAATGCATTCTCGTTATTGGTATAAATGACAATTATGCTTTGGTTTGATAAGAAAAACTTTTTTCCATAATTTTTTGGAATCAATGCTATTCTGTCAGTTGTGACAAACATCAATGCACAAATAATCTCTTATTTTTCATGATTGGCCACCATAAGCATATTCTCATCATTGGGATAGATGACATTGACGCTTTCACATTAAGAGAAAAGCTTTTTTTTTCACCATTTTTTTAGAATCAATGTTATTCCATCAATTATGGCAAACATGAATGCATATAATAATCTGCTTTTCTTCATCCTTGGGCATCATAAATGCATTCTTCTCATTGGGATAATTGACATGGATGCTATGATTGCATAAGAAATGCTTTTCTTTTTGCCCTTTTTTTAGAGTCAAAGTTCATCCATCAGTTGGGACAAACATGGATGCATGTAATAATCTATTTTTTTTTCATGATTAGGACCATAAGCACATTTTTCTCGTTGGGATAGATGACATTGATGCTTTGGTTTGATAAGATAAGCTTTTTTTCCACCATTTTTTTGGAATCAATGTTATTCCATCAATTGTGACTAACATTGATACACGTAATAGTCACCTTTTTTTAGGATTAGGCACCATAAACATATTCTCCTTCTTACGATAAATGACATTGATACTTTGGTTAAAAAAAAGCCTTTGTTTCCACCATTTTTTGAAATCAATGTTATTCCATCAATTATGACAAACAGGGATGTACGTAATAATCACCTTTTTTTTATGATTAGGCACGATAAGGACATTTGCTTTTTTGGGATAAAGGACATTGATGCTTTCGTTTCATAAGAAAAGCTTTTTCTTCCACCATTTTTTTAGTGTTAAACTTTGTCCATCAATTGGGACAAATATAAATGAACATAATAATCTCATTTTTCTGATGATTGGGCACCACAAACACATTCTTCTCTTTGGGATAATGGACATTAATGTTTTGGTTTGATAAGAAAAGCTTTTCTTTCCACCTTTTTTTGGAATCAATTTTATTCTGTCAATTATGGTAAACATTGATGCACGTAATAATCTCTTTTTTTTTCATGATTGGGCACTATATACACATTCTCCTCATTGGGATGATGACATTGACACTTTGGTTTGACAAGAAACACTTTTCTTTCTACCATTATTTTGGAATCAATGTTGTTCCATCAATTCTAACAAACATTAATGTGCGAATAATCTCTTTCTTTCATGATTAGGTGCCATAAACACATTCTTCTCATTGGAATAGGTGACATTGATGCACCATAAACACATTTTTTTTATTGGGATAGATGACATTGATATTTTGGATTCAAAAGAAAAGCTTTTCATTCCATCATTTTTTGGAATAAATGTTATTCCATCAACTGTGACAAACACAGATGCATGTAATAATAAACTTTTTTTCATGATTGGGCATAAGAAATACATTCTCCTCATTGGGATAAATGATGTTGATTCTTTGGTTTCATAAAAAATGCTTTTCTTTCTACCATTTTTTTAGAGTCAAAGTTCATCCATCAACTAGAAACATGGATACACGTAATAATCTCTTTTTTTTTTAATAATTGGGCACCATAAGCACCTTTTCATCATTGGGATAGATGACATTGGCACTTTGGTTTGATAAGAAAAGCTTTTCTTTTCATTTTTTTTGAATAATGTTATTTTGTTAATTGTAAAAAACATGGATACATGCAGTAATCACCTTTTTTTTCATGATTGGGCACCACAAACATAATATACTTATTAGGATAAATAATATTGATGCTTTGGTTTCAAAAGAAATGCTTTTCTTTTCACCATTTTTCTAGAGTCAAAGTTCATTGTCAATTAGGGCAAACATGGATACATATAATAATCTTCTTTCTTTTCATGATTGGGCACCATAAACAT